>CM025851.1:9461371-9617475 GCA_003952965.2 Morella rubra | reverse complement strand
TTTTTTGGGGAATGATGTACGCTGAACGCTTGTTGCTGGTCTTTTCTTCGTGTGTGTGGCAGCGTAGTTCCACTGTCGCTCGGTCCTTGCGATAGAGGATCCGGAGCTACTGGCGTTCCCTCCAGAAGAACCCCGGGTCGAAGGCCTATTGCCATTGCATAGGAAACATATTGGATGCTGGGCAAACAGACTAGTCACCTAATGCCTTCGGGTCGTTAGGCTCTCCAAGATTTACGGACGCCTTTAGACTTGGTACTCTCAAGCTCGGGAGCAGAACGGCCGTAGTCATTTCTTCCCCAGACATAGCAAAAGAAGCACTGAAAACAAATGACCAGGTCTTCTCCAGCCGAACTATCCCGGACACATCCAGAACATTTAACCACCACAAATTTTCAGTGGCATGGCTGCCTGCTTCGACTCAGTGGAGGAAGCTCAGGAAAGTTTCTGCCATGCAGATATTTGCTCCCCAGCGGCTCGATGCCACCCAAGCCCTTAGACGAGTAAAGTAAGGTGCACTAACTACTAGGACCATGTGTTCAAGTTTGGGCGTGTTGCAGGCAGATGGCTCGAGTGCGCGTAGAGGTGGTTGGGTCGGCCAGTGCTTCACATCACTGTCCTATCGTAGAGTGCCGTAATTCGGTAAACCTCCTTTATTCTTCCATTTGACTTTGGCGCGGACTTATTGTTCGATATTGCGTGCGATGAGTTTCGGGAATTATAATGGGGATTCTTGGAAGAAGCTGGAAGGCCCTAACATTTAAGAACTATTTGTCCCGCGTATATGGTGTTAGTGAAGTGTGGGTGGTGGTGTTGTGCGTTTTATTGATCCACAAGGTGTACGCTGGAGGATGACGACATATTTCGCAAAATTGTTTGGGATTTTGGATGGTATCATCGATAAACGGGTACAACTGAGAGCGCTTTCGAAGAGTTCTAAGCCAAACGGCGACGTACTCGACTCTCTCCTCAATCTCACTGAGGAAGATAATCCAGATTTGAGATTTGACGACATCAAACGTCTGTTTATGGTGATCCACTAACTTTCTCAAACTTTGCTTCAGATCTTTCTTTCCATTTATGTTCTGATCATCGAAGGAAAAAAAAAACTAACTAGGTGGCATGTTAATCCCACGAGAAGTACTGTATCACTTAGTTGTTTTTTTTAAGCTTCAAATTTTCATTGCCATTACTTTTGTTGAAAGAGACAGAGAAAACCACGTATTTTCTCTCTTCTGGTCTACATAATCAACCCAACTTTTAGATCCTTTGCATTCTTTTATCTAAATTGGACTGTGTAATTTGTAAAGAGAGAGAAAAACCTTTATGGTCAACACATTTTCTCTATCTCTTTATGATTCTTTTTGTAAGATTATGTCGTAAAGTTCGGATTAGAGTATCTTTACTTAGGGTACTTTGTTTTTCCGCTTGAAGTGTAGTGTTGTTATTAATGTTGATATTTAGTCTGTTATTTGTAGACTTCTAAGGCAGATCCGAGGGATGGTAACCAGGTATATTAGTCTTTAACTGCGGTTTGGTTTCGTTCTTGAACTTGCAGCTCACGCTAATGTTTTTTCTGTCACTGGTCATGCCTTGATTTGTTTGCAGGGAGGACACAACAAACCAGCACCAGGTGGGAATGCCTGGCTGGAGTTAAATGCGGTCCGATACCTTTGTCAGCAAAAATGGGAAAAAGCTCGGGAAGTATGGCCTTGAAGATAGTGCCTGGCATTGGTTCGGGCTGGTTCTAGTTTGTGGAAAATCGGTTAGTTACATCTAAAGTGTGCCTTACCTACAGAGCAAGTAGTGAAAGAGACCATTACGGTTGCACTCCTGCCAGGATCTTTATGAATTCCCCATTAAAGCTGTATGGCCTTGATGAGAATGGGTGGTCTCATCACCGTTCCGATGGAACGCAACAGATACTGGAAATTCCTTGGGAAGGATCGTAGTAGTTCATAGCATTATTGGCTCAAAACAACCCGTTTTTCGCCCGAAAGGTTTTAGAATTATAAGGCGACATTCGACTATAATTAGGTGCAGAGATTTCGAGCCTTCAATCCATTTCGAGCTGGAAGGAAGGAAGCTCTGGATGCTTGTGGGCTAGTCGTGATTGTGTTGCTTTCATTTTGGCCTCACTTGTCTGACTCATTTTCCATTGGAAGATCCCTTGGCGTGAGACTGATTAGCCTGAAGATTTGGTGACATGTAGCGGAGGCGTCCGCTGGGATTCTTACTTCTGCACTAGGGCCAGCCTCCTCCTTGCTGATCACCCATTCGACGTTCAGTGTAACCGTTGTGTGTATTTGTTAGCGTAATGCTCCGTGCTGCGGCTAATTGGAAGGATGGTAAATCAATCTTATACGAGACGAAAATAATTATATATTTTTCTGAATTATGGCGGTTGTTGTGAACGTCCTTTCCGGAGCTGGATTAGTTTTATATACAATAGACCAATAAATTATATATGTCGTTTGTGTTATGCTTTGAGTTGTGCATGTCCAGAGTTTTTTGCAGCATTACATTTTAAATTTGCTGTAAGGTATGCCAGGAGAAATTGCTTCGTTTACTATTTGTGAATTTTAATGGCGCCAAAATGTTTGTTGTTGGTATAAGGTCGCGATTCAGCCTTTTTCCTCTTAAGGGAAGGGAAGTTGGATATTATTACTGGCGGTTTCCTTTTTCGTCCATCGCGCTGGATTGGGGTCGCGCAGTGAGTAAGTGGGAGGCCAGATAACGGAGACATTGATACTTCCTTGAAGCAGTGCCGAGGTAGTAGAGGCTCCTCTAAGAATGGAATCTACTGGGTAGATGGCTTTTGTCCTCCCTAAGGTAAGAGTTGTCGATCAAGTATGGGATATCAATAGAACTAGGAGCTCGTGCTCCAGGGTGCAGAGATATGCCTTGTGGGCGGTAATTTCGGTGCTGAGCACGCCTGGCGTGTTTTTTGCAGAATTTTATTCTATTAGTATCAATTTTATATAAAAATTACATTTTCATGATATTTTTCTGAGTCTTTCTATCTGGTGATATAATATGATTTGAAATTATATGGGAACAAGTTCAGACATAAGGGGTCAACGACGATCAATAACAGATATCAACACGATATATGCAGTCGCATCCAGCCTACTAGTCCTATTGATTCTTTCTTCTTAATCTTTCTTCCAGTAGTCCAAAAGGTTCATCCTCACATTTTGGTGCCTCAACATGGACCATTGTATGAGCTCTACACAACTATTATTGTATCTCTTATACAGGTTTCTTCTTTATCGTTTCCAACTACAACATCTCTTGCACTAGATTGAGCCCATGAATGCTCTGTTTTAAGGGTGCCTTGAGGAAAACAGATAGACCTTTGGATCTCATACCAGATTGACATAGAAAAAACCCACAAAAACAGAACATGGGCGGGACTAGAGATATTTACGGATCAAAGAGGGAGCAGTAAAGATCAAAACGAAAGCCAAGGGCCTGGTCTTCCCGGCTAGAGACAGGGAAAAGAAAAGCTGTCTTCGATAAGCAATAGCTTTCAAACTTAAAATAAAAAATACAAAAGTCCAACCTCATAAGCAGGGGGGGCTGTGTCAGGGAATTTGGTTCAGGAGGAGCTGAAATTATTTTAATTATATATAGTAGTATAATTATTAGTCTATAAATATAATTTTTAAGATGAAAAATATTATTAAAAATTTGTGATAAGTATTTATTGACCTAGGACTTGTCTCTAGTGATAAAAAAGTCAATAAATCATGGATAATTATAGAGCGGGTTGGAGAGATAAAGATAAAGATAAAAAAGTCATTACGTAGTGTATCATTTTATGATGTTATTTGTGAGAATTTTGTGTCTAATTGTATAATTTTTACCTTTCAAAAGTTTGAGAAAAATATAAAATGATTTGTATTGTCATTTGGTTGTGATTTAAAATGGCTAGAGATCTTCGAGATACAATCTTTTAGTTTTAAATTTAAACAGAAAGATAAAAATCTTATTTATTATCATTATTTAGGTGTAAAAATATTTATTATAAATTAAGCTAATTTCCTAAAGATTGCCTAATAACAGATTTGCTGGGATTTTTGAAGTTTATTAAGTTTGGGGGAAAAATGCATTTTAATGAAGGAAAAGTTTTGGAGATTGGTTTAGGGATGGTGTTTTGGATTTTGAAATTTGAAAAAATTTTTTCAGGGGGGGTGAAAGATTATATTTCTAAGACCGGCCCTCTTTGAAATTTTAGTTGAAATTTGGCCTAATCACCCTAAATGCAGAACCCTTCCCATACTAGGCCCTCTTCCTAGAACAGGAATAGTTTACCTAGATATGAGTGTTTTATATAATTATTGTGAGATGTTTTGAGAGTTAAAAATTTGAAGAGGAAGTTTTTGAGATGAGAAAAATTTGGGAGTTTTAAAGAAAAGTAAAGATATTTTATGAGATTTGACGGAAAGGTGAAAAAGGATAAAATTTAAATAAATATTATAAAAAAAAAAATAATTTAAGAAAAAACAAATATTATTTTATAATTTTTTAATATAGATAGAAATTTTAGGGGTAAAAACACCACCCAACAAAAGCCTGCAACAAAGATATAAAGTTTCCCATTTGTATCAGTATCAGTATCACATCTGATGTTATTTCAAAATATAGCCAAATGTCATAGAAATGATTTAACCCGCAGCACCAGAAGGAGAAGCATCAGGACAGAATCTCCAACAATCCAAAGTGGGGTGATACAGAATGTGAACGACGAGAGTTTATTTTGAGAAATTGTTTCGAAATTTGAAAAAGCACCGTCAAAGATAATCTGATATTTCGCATGTCAAAAAGTTTCATATTTCAAAATTTGAAAAAATATATATATATTTGACGTCTAGCGCCTTTATAAGTATTGTGAAAAAAAAAAAAAAGTTAAATTTTGAGAAAAATACAATTTTCACCTATAAATTATCGAGGTAGTAACACATTACATCTCAAACTACCATCTCTAAGACATTGCATCCTTAAACTACCAATGTTAGACACTTTGCAACCCTAAACTACCATTTGACACATTATACTTCTAATTACTAATATTAAACACTTTGCACCTTCCATTTGATAATAATACCCTTGAAAAATTAATGAATTGACAAAATATTTTCAATATATGTAAAATGGGTCAAGGGCATTATCGTCATTTTAGTCTAAATTTTGACAAAGGATGCAAAGTGTAAAATTTGGTATTAAAGGGTGTAATGTGTCAAAATTGGTAGTTTAGGGTGCAAAGTGCAAAACCTATGGGTAGTTTGTGGGTGAAAAATATATTTTCCCCTTAAATTTTCAATTATATTTTATTTTTTAAATCAAATGGGTGTGGTGGGTGTAATAAGCTTATCCACTGCATTTAGGAGTGATAGTAAGGGCAACTAAGATATACAGCGGGAGGGTTCGATCTAAAGATCTCTATCTCTATCCTCACTATAAGGTGACTACCTCGTTAGTTGGATTGTTAGGAAATAAAGTTATTTGGTAGAATATTGAATTTTATTAGGGTTTATAAAAAAATTGTGTACATAAAGTTACAAGCAAATTTCAAGATATCACTATGTTTTCCAAAATGGACACCACCTTTCTATTCTTCTCTCCTTCTTTGAGAACTTGTATTGAAGCTTTGTGGTCTACTTGCCATCTTCCGGTTTCCCAGCTCAGGTCCAATACCTTTTTTTTTTTTTTCCTGGTTACAGTAATATTGCATAAGTGATGAGTCCAAGGGCCAGCTACCAGACTAATGGGCATAAAGCCCTTTACACGAAACAAAGAAGGCCAAAAGCCCACAAGATCAAGCCTGGTGCAAAGGCCTGGAAGAGACAGCCGGATCCATAGATGAAAGAATATTGACATCCATGGACCATAACAATCTTTTTAGCACTGCTCAACGTGTCATGCGGAATGTCTTTAAAAATAAGGAGTGAATGTACCAACATTCTATCTGATATAAGAACGTTATAAATTAATTCTTAAAATAAAAAAATTACAAATTAATTCTTGTTATAAGGTTTTATTTAAAACATATCCATATTTTATTTGTCTCTTTCACTAATAACATATACTAATCA
Organism: Morella rubra; assembly: GCA_003952965.2. Lineage (NCBI taxonomy): Eukaryota > Viridiplantae > Streptophyta > Magnoliopsida > Fagales > Myricaceae > Morella > Morella rubra. The sequence continues at coordinate 9,611,380 of CM025851.1, read as the reverse complement.
ACACTACCCACACCATATTTTATCTGTCTCTTTCACTAATAATATATACTAATCAACACTACCCACAATGTGTTACGTGTCTAAGTAAACACTGTACTTCACTAGTATTTATCCTCAGTGAAAAAGGTAAAGATGAATGAAGAGATGTGATTCTAACATAAACCTTACCAAATAGATTAATTTAGAGCTTTCTTTATTTTATGAATTAATTTGTAAGAATGAACATTAGCACGTGTCTTTTTATTATAGGATAAACAACGAGCGTGACATGTAAAAAAAACATTTTATTTATTAAGTATATTATCACGCCACCTGAGGGATTAGTCGCCAACCCGAGAAGTTACTGACCGACCTAAGGAGTTAGCCGCCTACCTGAGAAGTTAGTTACTAACCCGATAAATTAACTTAGAGCCGCCCCTAAAAAAAAAAAAAGAAAAAATTACATGGAGCTCATTAGGTTTTAGCTAATATCAAAAATCTTAATGGGTTTTAAAAAAAATCTCAAAACTCACTGAATTTTTCATTTTTGTACGAAAACTTACTCAAGTCAATTCCGTTACTAGAGATAATGGCGCTTAGTTCACTTAAGTTAAATGCTAGGGCTAAAACTAATTGTTGGCTACCACATGTTTAAAATTCTTTGTCTGCTCCATTTGGTCTCTCGTCTGCCACGTCGTATGCCATGTGATACAAAAACTAACTTTGACATGGTATGCGTTGTGATAGACGGGAAATCCAATAGAGCAAATAAGGAATTTTAAACACATGGTAGCTATCGATTAGTTTTAGTCCTAATATTTAGCTATGGCAGACGAGAGACCGAATAGAGCAAATAAGGAATTTTAAACACGTGGCAGATAACGATTGGTTTTAACCCTGATATTTAACTTAAGTGGACTACGCTCCGTTATCTCCAGTAACAACATTGGCTTGAGTTAATTTTTATGCCAAAATAAAAAACCTTAATAGACTTTGAGATTTTTTTAAAAATTTAGTAAAATTTTTAATATCAAGTTAAAACTCAGTGAGCTGGTTGTAATTTTCCCGAAAAAAAAAAAACTTAGAGGCGCCCCTGTTTTTAAGTGACTTTCTTACACAAAAGTTTTGTCGTTTAAAGGTGAGCACTTCGAAGCATTTTAACACGTCCTTTGTCATTTGAAAAGTGAGAACAACAAAGCGCGTGCGCGTTCTACATTTCTTCTAATGTGTTAAAAGACAAATGTGAGCGAGGATTAATCTGTCCAATATTCAATAACACGAGTACCAAGGATGATACTTCGAAACTGAACGGAGCTTTTGGAATGCAGGCCAGAGTTAATGACTAATTTAGGTTCTAAACCCAATCTTAAGAACCTGAAAGAAGTGTTATATAAAATAACCAGTAAAAACACGCCTAGCTATTGGAGACTATACAATTATCTTTTTTACTGGGTAAATAAATTGTAACGGCATATCTAATCCCATCCAAAAGCTAAGGAAGATCTACATAGTCTGTTGTTTGGTAAGTAAAAATTTTAAGAATTTTGAATTTATATGTTTTTTTTTTTAATTATGGAACTTTGTAAAAAAATTTGATGAAAAAGTTATAAAAATATTTAATTGTAGAATAATTTTTATTTGAATTTATTAAAATGTAAGGAAAGAGAATATTTCATAATATTTTTTTAATCGGTGTATGTCTGGACTAGCTGATATAGACAGGCATTGTGCAAGAAAACGTCAAAAGTCTTTTTTTTTTTTTTTTTTGGGGTGGGTTTATGTACCCAAAGAAACTGGCTTCGTACTATGACCATATAGCCCAACGTTGCATCTATACGCCACTTGTTCCTCTCAGTGGTGGAGTTAGGAATGAATATGAAAGAGGGCTAACTCATAAGAAAAAATGACAAAATCTTTTTTTACCAAGTACTGTAAAAAAATGTCTTTAGAGTTAAAATTATATAAATTAAAGATTAAAATTAAATTTTTTGGTATTACAAATAATGAGGGAGCTAATTTGAAAATAAGTTATGACAGAAAGTGAGTTTTCCAAATGACAGATAGTTTATTTAGTCAGTCAAACCAACTGAATTGTGATAAAGGTACAATGATAATGACGCTATATGTTTTTAGGTAATAATGATGCTTTATGTTGGTAGGCAAAGTTATCTGAAAAGATGCAACAATTAGTTTGTACTATTAATGTTAACTATGTACAAATCTTATAGCAGAGCTGCTTAGCCTCGGCAACTTGCCCCCTCTCTTGTTATTGAAGGAAGAGCACTCAAACTCTGATCTTTATTTTTCTTTAACAAGTGAATAAAAAGAGAGGACATGTTTAAACATTCGACCTCTAAGATATTACAGAGTGCAGATTCAATAGAATATCAAAAGATTGAACATGTCCTCTTAAAAATTTCAATTACCAAACATACTTTTCAGTCTACAAATAATATCATGACAAAAAGCAACATCAAGATTTAGAAGCACTAGAGATCTTAATCTAAAACTAACACGTATTCATATATTGTATGTATATAAACTTAAATTAGAGAGAGTTAATATCGCAATGAGATTCTATTTCAAGAAAATCAATCACTTTGATCGCAAATCAATCTATTGAGTTTTAACGGGCCAACATGGTTACAAGAAACATACTAGTTTTAAAAAATAAAATAAAAAATCAATGTTTTCCATTAGGCCAACTGGGGCCAGTTGGCCCCAATCCCTCCGCCATTGGTTCCTCTTAAGAAACGACTTTAACCACCACGTACTCCATCAATAATTGTGTAAAAAAAAAAAACTATCAAAAGTCTTTTTTTTTTTTTTATTTAATGTACGCAGTTTTGACCCTTTTTAACTTACATGCCATAGAAATTATTTAACCCGCAGCACAAGAAGGAGAAGCATCTGTACAGAATCTCCCACAAAGGAAAGTGGGGTGATAGAGAAGGTGAATGCATCCACCAATTTCTCCATCCAAAAGGAAACTTTCCTATGCCCTGCTTTGGACGGTGTTTTTTTTTTTTTTTTTGAAAACGTACTCTAATAAAAAACTTAGTGGGAGTGAAAGTTCAAGTCACAATGCGAGATAAAAAAGAAGAAGGGAAAACATTGAAAGTCTAAAAAACTAGACATATGAGAACTAGCCACCACTGAGCCAGCAAATGATCCTACTGGTTAGGGCTGGGTACCGATGATGTAGGTGCTGGGTTGGCCAAAACCGGCACCGTCACCGTTAATCCTGGTGGCCTATATTTGACACCGACACCAGAATCGGCAGGCCAAATAACCAGCCATTGCCGGTGCCAGTTTACCAATGACGGTTACAGAGTAACCGGTCACTATTGCTTCACAAAATTTCACAAGAAAAATAAGGAAAACAATCACATATTCACAATGAACCAAAATGAAAATAATCACAGATTCTCTTCTATGTGTAAACAATCACAGATTCTCTTCTCTGGGTAAATAATCACAGATTCTTTGGGTAAAAAAATCCAGATTCACAAAACAATCACAAAATAAATCCACGCAAAAAAACTCATCTTTAAAAGCAATGAAGATTGTGAAGATCATCTTCAAAATGGTAGCTTAACTGCTCTAAGGTATTAGGCGGCGAAGACGACGGAGATGAAGGAGAGTGAGGGGCAACACGCGGGGGGGGGGGGGGGGGGGCTCCTGCGGCTTGCAGAGAGAGAGAGAGAGAGTCTGACTGCTCATCATTAAGGTTATGGTTTAATAACCCTAACCCAAACGGCCGTTCTCTTTAAGTAGAGACGGCGCCGTTTTGGTTTTTTTTTTTTAAGCGGCGGGTTTTAACCCATCGCAAGCAAGAGAGAACGGCGCCATTTTGTTTTGTTTTTTTATTTAAAAAAAAATAAAAGCGATGGGGTTAGGGTACAGAGAATGGCGCCATTTATATTTAATTTAATTTTTTTTAAAAGTCACCGATGACGGTTTACCGTCGGAAATTCCGGAGGTAAACCGTCATCGATAATATTACAGGTAAATGACGAGTTTTACTACTGTCACGGGTACTGGAAACCGCCGGTCTAGCGGTTTCTGGCGGCAGTTAAAATGAGCAGCCTTACTGTTGGTTGAAACGCCAATGAATAGACCAAGCAGCTTGGCCTTTAAACTGCAACCTCAGGGTGTGAATCAAGCCTTTTAAATTGCCCTGCTTTGGAAGGTGCACACTAAACGAAGAGAGTTTATTTTGAGAAATTGTTTTGAAGTTTGAAAGCGCATAGTCAACGATAATCTGATATTTGGCATGTCAAAAAGTTTAATATTTTAAAGGGTTAATGACACTTTTCACCTATTGAGATTTAATACTTTACACTTCATTATTTTAATTTTGATACATTTCACACACATGGTTATGAGTTCCTTCAATTTGCATACTATAGTTTATTAATCTATTAAAACAAACAGAAATCTCAATCATGTAGCTCACTTGCCCATTTTTTTTCCCGATATTCAAAAATAATTAATTACACTTTACACTCACGTAATTTGGGGGTCTAATACTTTTCATTTATGTGTTCTGCACGTGGTTAATTTTTCCATTCAAAATAACAGAAAAACTGACATCAAGTGAAAATCGAAGTAAGCCAGATCCATGTGGGTGAAATGTGTCAAAATTGAAAGAACCAAGTGTAAAGTGTCAAGATCCCTAAACCACGTGGGTACAAAGTGTAATTAACCATATTTCAAATTTCTAAAAAAATATTTTTGAAGTTTCGCTTTTATGAAGATTTGTGAAAAATTATTTAAATTTTCAATATTATATTATTTTTTAATCGAATGAGCGTGGTATGGGGCAACAAGCCACTGCCTCTCGGAGAGATCATAAGGATTCTAGACTCCTACCCATTTTAGGTGTTGGATTGAGTCATAGATAGTGGCAAATCCAGGACCTAATTTGAAGGGAGGCGAACTCCTAAGACAAAATGAAAAAAAAAAAAAAAATTTATATCAAATGCTTCAATTTTAGATCAACGAACTTTCTATCCTCCGTTTGGTTTGAGCTGTAGATGCTTTAACACCATTCTCAAACAGATGGAGTAAATTAGACTAATAACATGCTTAAAATTGACAATTTCATTAACAACTAGAAAGCGATATAACCAAGGTTGGCCTGGGCTATGGGGATCGGGCTCCCATAGGCCCAAACCAACATATGAATTAAAAAAAAAAAAAAATTTTACGTCTAAATTTTTTTTTTGGCAGGTCCAATGGGGGGCGGCCGCCCAGGGCTGCCCCCTGCATCCGCCACTGGTCATAGATACCGCATCTACTACAATTCTATGAAAGTGCAATTAAGAAATACAACGGAATGTTTGATTTAAAGATCTTCATCTCCACCTGCATTACAAAATGACAACATTATTAGTTGGACTACCACTTCCCTAGTAAATTTGAAAATTATTTGGTACAAGATTAAGTTTTATTAAGGTTTTGTAAAAAAAAAATTGTGAATAAAAGGAGTGATGAAGTTTTGTATAATTAAATTTTTACTGGAATTTGTGAAAATCCATAGACAAAATGAGTTAGATGGAAGTTTTGATAACTAATATCTATTTTATTTATCAAAATTCCTAGATTTTGTTGTTGGCAGAGAAAGGTTTGAAAATTCGAAAAAAAAAAACATCTGAAAAAAATTAGGCATAAATGCATCTACAATCTTTGTGGTATAAAAATATTACAAATTAATTCTTGAAGTAAAGAAAGTTACAAATTAGTCCATGTGATAAGGTTTATGTTAAAAACACATTCCTAGTCGTTTTTGTCTCTTTCACTAACGATATGCTAATTAGCAATACCCACAACGTGCTATGTGTCTTATAGGCAACATTTAGCTAGTAATTGTTACCACCTACGTGTAACGTGTTGGATCACAAAATTAAAGTCGCAGTCGAAAAATCGTGGGTGAACTGCGAGTCTCTTTCTAGTTTAGGGTAGACAACGAGTAGTGTGACATGTAAAAAACATTTTATTTATGTTTATTATCACACGACTTGAGTGATTATCCGCGGACCTGAGAAGTTAGCGACCGACCTAAGGAGTTAGCGGCGTACCTCACAAGTTAGCGACTAACCCGAGCCAAGAAGTTTCGCCTAATGCTTCAATTAACTTAAAGACGCCCCTGTTTTTAGATGACTTTCTTACACAGACGTTTTGTCGTCTGAAGGTAAGCACAACAAAGCATTTCAACGTGTCGTACAGTTCTTCTAATGTTTTAAAAGACAAATGGGAACGAGGATTAATCTGTCCAACATTGAAGAACAAGAGTACTATTACTAAGGAATATTAGGATGATACTTCGAAACTGAACAGAGCTTTTGGAAAACAGGCCAGAGTTAATGGGTTTTAAACCCAATCTTAAGAACCAGAAATAAGTGTTATATAAAATAACTAGTAAAAAAAAAAACAGAAAAAAATTTCAAATATGTTAAAGATATATATATGCACGCAGTACACCAAAAAAGTGCCTTAAACCTCACACAAAAAGGGACGACAGCATGTTTAACTATAAAAAGAAGTGCCTCTGGGGCTATTGAAGACTATACAATTAACTTTTTTCTTGGGTAAATAAATTTTAGTATCGTATCTGATCCCATCCAAAAGCTAAGGAAGATCTACCGAAGCAAATTAAGGTTACGTTAGGCAAGTACAAATTTTAAGAATTTTGAATTTATAGGATAAATTTTTTGATTATTAGAGTTTGTAAAAAACTTTAAAAAATGTTTGATTATAAAATAATTTTTATTGGAGTTTATTAGAAAGTAAGGTGAGAGAATATTTTTGATTTATTTTTTTATATTAAAAAAGTATTGAAATTGGTGTGAAAATGTGTTGAAATTTCTATAAAAAATTTAAAATTTTGATGTTTAGTGATAAAAATTCCACGCGAACTAGCAGCGTGGTTCACAGTCAACTTTGATCTATTCTTCTTATTTTGCTCGCTTCGTTTCTGTGATATTTTAAGTAATTAAATATTAAAATAATGTAATATTTAAGCAACGGGTTTTTGTAATCACATACCATAAATGTTTCGCTGGTGAACAGATCGCATAACTCCTTCCACTGTTCTTCCGTGGTATTAGGGTGCGCTTCAGCAATGCCGCCTCTTTACTCGGAAACTTTTTGAAATACGCATGCATCTGGTTGCTGTGTGTTTGACGTGCCGTCATCATAGTCTCGACCACCGTCCTCACGTCCTCATGACGGGTGTAGTCAAGGTCGAAGTGGTCCTGCATAAGTACCAAAACATACAATATTACAATGATAAAAGAAATGCTTAACCAAAAATTCTATGTTTACGAGTTTAATCATACCAACACCCGATCCATAATGTACTCCTTCACTTTGTAGGAACATCAGCCCACTTGTTAACGGATATCGGAATTAGCCCTCGGACCAACATTCCAATCTTCGTCGATAGAGTAGCAGCATTGGAAGACACTCCTCCACACTCTCCCTCCGGGATATGCACTGATAGTTTCTCGGACCCAGAACTCGACCCAAGACTCTTCTCCAAGCCGACCCCACGTGTCCTACCTCGCTCGCGCTTAGAAGCAAATGTCATTACATAACTTAAAATTAACAAAGTTAGTCGGTCGTTTAACTTAAAAAAAATTGAAATATAACTTAGAATAATTTCTTACATGCACAACTACTAGGACAAGCTGGCATGCCTTAACTCATGACTTCATTCGCTCTCGGAGAAGGAGCGCTTGGAGTAGGACTCGGGATCAAACTCATACTACGCGAAGTAACTGCGCTATGCAACTGTCCAGAAGTAACTGAAGGAAATTCCCGTCCACGCTTCATTTCACCGTACAAGCTGTGACATAACAAAAAAAACGATAAAGATGTGGTAAAAGAGATAATAACAGTAAAAATAGTTCAGCAAACATCAACATTGCGAAGAAAATATACTTAGAAGAAATTATTAATCAGAATCCGATTCTTGCATGTTATTGCTCGAAAATTCATTCTCAGTAGACTCCCTATCACTTTTGAACTAATCTTCGTCCCTATTTTCTTCGTTATTTTCTTCAATTTCCGCTTCATCCCCCTCTGAAACATCATTAATGCGTCTTTTCACGATCAATTGCATCAGAAGCTTGGATAACGTTTGGCGCAATGTCATTCCTTTGTAGCAGATTAAGGTTAAACTGTCGGAAGTCTATAAACAAGTCAATGGCATATTGGCTCAGACCGGTTTGGATTCATATGTTATATATGCATGCTCGCCATGTCCCATAATTAGCAGAGATAGGTCCATTTGCATTTGCAAATGTCAACTGTCGGAAATGTCACATCAAGTCGGATTTGTGTTTATACTGACTTGTAAAGATTATTGAGATATAAATTCTTCTGAGTACGTCTGTTTATGCTTTTAAAGTTCTCGATACGAATTCTACGGTGGTTTCTGACATCCCATCAATCACACTTAAACAAATATACTAAATTTCATCGCAAGTATTGCATGGCATAAATGTCTACACATCTTCCGTAAAATTCTATTGGATTTCCCTCATGTGATCCCGATACTACAATACCACTGTTCTGAGTTCTCCGTCGTTCTTCCCGTTGTACTGTATGATATCTACATCCGTTCACAACACATGCAGAATAATGCATCACTCGTGTATCAGGCCCATGTGCCAATGAATACAATTCATCGACCAATGTACATGGATTTTGAGAACGTAATGTTTGAACCTAGAAGAATATATTAAGAGGTCATTAAAAACAAAGACATAATATTAATTTGAATTTTTTGTCAATAACACTTACTCGCCCTAGGAACAAATCCAGAAATTGTTCGTCATGCGTACGAGAAATGTCACCAACTCCTTGTGCGCGAAGTTCGTCCATGTGTTCACTGTAACGATAAGGTTAATCAATGACTATATATTATAGAAAACATATGAAATTTTATTTTACTTACTCTAAGTAGTTGCTGATGCTTTGCAATTGTTCAGCACAAACCACCGAGCTTTCTTGAACTCTGTTTGTTCTATGTCATGTCCTTTTGCAGCCTCTCTATCAATCTAATTCTCTGAGTGAACACATCTAATGACCTTTCTAGTATATCCATTTCGCCGTCAGAATCGTAGTTTCGATCTCTGCGATTAAACATTGTTTCGACCCCTAGGAGGTATTGGGAACAAAATGTCGAACACTCATTCTCAATATACGCTTCTGCAATCGACCCTTCGGGACGCGACTTATTTTTCACATAACGTTTCGAGACACCCATCAACCATTCAACTGGATACATCCATCTGTATTGTACGGGTCCAGCAAGCATTGCTTTGCGCGGTAAGTGGACCGCTAAATGCATCATCACTGTAAAAAAAGCGGGTGGAAAAATCATTTCCAACTTGCATAAAATTATCCCGATATCTTCTGACATCCTCTGCAATACAGAAATCTTCAACGTACGTGAACACAACTCTCGAAAAAACAAACATAATTCACTCACTGCGCCACTCATGTCTTCCTTCAACAACCCTCAGATCATCACTAGAAGAACCCTCTACAAGAACACATGACAATCATGACTTTTCATTCCAGACACCTTCAACTCATCTAGATTCACACAACGTGAAATCTTAGCAGCATAACCATCGGGGAACCTCACATCTTTTAACCACTCATAGGCCCTCCTTCGCTCTTCCGGAGTTAAAGTATAAGCGGCTTGAGGCATCAATTCAACTCGACTGTCATACACCAAGTGCAAGTCTTTTTTGACCCCTGTTTCAGCTAAATCTCTACGTGCACCCACTGAATCTCTGGTCTTGATAGTAGAGTGGTGAACAAGATTACCATCAAATATTGTTTTCCTATTCCTCGCCTTGATGATCTTCTTGACCAACTTCACGATGCTTCCATCTTTTTGAAGATAGATCTTCGAAGTGGTTATCATCAAATTCAAATGAGATCGGGAGATGAATGGAAGACCGCTTTCAAAACTCGAGATGGTCTTTATGAGTGGATGGTTATGCCTTTTGGGCTTTCTAATGCTCCTAGCACCTTCATGCGCCTTATGAATCATATTTTTAAATCTTTTATTGGGCATTTTATTGTTGTCTACTTTGATGATATCTTGGTGTACAACAAGCATAAGGAGCAACACTTGGAACATGTTCGGCAAGTGTTTACAACTCTACGGGGGCAAAAGTTGTTTGGAAATTTAAGGAAATGTCATTTCTTTACGGAGAGCCTTATCTTTTTAGGCTATGTGGTTCTAGTGAAGGGATAAAGGTGGATCCTAGCAAGATTGAAGCATCACGACTTGGCCTATACCAAGGTCAATTCATGATATTCGAAGCTTTCATGGTCTTGCATCTTTTTATCAAAGATTCATCAAAGGATTCAGCTATATCATTGCACCTATCATCGAGTACGTGAAGGGAGGTATTTTCAGGTGGACTAGTGAAGCCGAGAAGAGTTTTGAAGTTATCAAGAGAAAGATGACGGAAGCTCCAATCTTTCCTTGCTAAATTTTGACATTTTGTTCGAAGTTGATTGTGACGCTTCTAATGTTGGCATTGGTGTAGTACTTAGCCAAGAAGGAAAGCCTATTGCCTTCTTTAGTGAAAAGTTGAGTGAGTCTCGCAAAAAATACTCGACTTATGACAAAGAATTCTATGCTATTGTTCGAGCCTTGCATCATTGGAGTCATTATCTCCTTCCTAAGGAGTTCATCTTGTTCTCGGATCATGAAGCCTTGAAGTACTTGAATAGCCAACAAAAACTCAATTCCGACATGCCAAATGGAGTGAATTTTTACAATCATTTTCCTTTGTTCTCAATCATAAGGCGAGTGTTCAAAATCAGGTGGCTGATGCTTTGAGTCGTCGACATTCCTTGCTTTCTACTATGCAAGTTAATGTTTTGGGCTTCGAAGTGGTAAAAGAGTTTTACAAGGAGCATCCCTACTTTACCAAGGTATGGAAGAATGTTCTAAGGGTCCTTATCACTATTTTTTTTATTACATAATGGTTATCTTTTCAAAGGCAATCAATTGTGTATTCCATAATGCTCTTTGAGGAATGCCATTATCATTGAAGCTCATAGTGGTGGACTTGCTGGTCACTTTGGTAGAGATAAGACTTTTTCTCTTATCAAAGAAAATTTCTAATGGCCAAAAATAGAGCGAGATGTTATGAGGCATGTGTAGCGTTGTAGAGTTTGTCACATTGCCAAGAGTCATGGCCAAAATACCGGGTTATACACTCCACTTCCATTTCCTAATTCACCTTGGGAAGATGTGAGTATGGATTTTTTTATAGGTTTGCCGAAGATTCAAAGGAACAAAGATTCAGTCATGGTGGTTTGTTGATTGCTATTAGAAGATGGCACACTTTGTTCCTTGTAGCAAGACTCTTGAAGCTTTTCATGCGGCAGATCTCTATTTTCGAGAAGTTGTTAAGCTTCATGGAATTCCAAAGACTATCACATTGGATCGAGATACAAAGTTCATGAGTCATTTTTGGCATACTAATTGGAAGAAGCTTGGAACGAATTTAGTTCATTGCATAAATTGGAATTGAAAAGTCAATCGTTCAAGTCATCCTGATGGACAAACTGAAGTTGTCAATTTGGAAAATTTATTGAGGAGCTTTGTTGGTAAGAATATTCGTCAATGAGATCTAATTCTTGCACAAGCCGAGTTTGCTTATAATCGTTCCACTAGTCAAACTACGGGTTGTAGTCCCTTTGAAATTGTTTATGATTAGAATCCTATTAGTCCTTTGGATTTGACTCCACTTTCTACTACTCAACAGTTTAGTGGTGATGCCGAAGAGAGAGTGAAGAGCATTAAGAAGTTGTATGGACAAGTTCGAGACTGGATTTTCAAGCAAAACAAGAAGTACAAGAAGCAAGACAACAAGCACAGAAGATAAGCAAGTTTCAAGGAAGGTGATTTGGTGTGGATTCATCTAAGGAAAGAACGTTTCCCGGGAGGCCGACATACTAAGCTCAAGCCTAGAGCCGATGGTCCATTCAAGGTGCTTCAAAGCATTGATGAGAATGCATATAAGATTGAACTTCAAGGGGAATATGGAGTTTCGGCAACCTTTAATGCCTCTAACCTTTCCCCATATCATGAAGAAGAAGATGAAGAGCTAGCCTCGAGGTCGAGTCTTTTCCAACCAAGGGAGCATGACACAGTTGTGGTCAGCACAGAAGGTTGTAATTGAAAATAATTTCTGTAGTGATTGACAAAGATTTTGTGTTTTAGTTATGGGTTATTGGGAAGCTCTATGAGTCTAGTTTCTAGCGCATCAAACGGTGTACAATTTGAAGTTTCTAGACGAAGTTATGGTTAAATTACTCCATGGATGTTAGGCTGACTGCTAATTCCGAGGTCTAGCGAATTTTGGATGAATTTGCTATTTTTAGCTTGTTCTTTTGGATTTTTGAAGTTTCTTTTCATTTTTCCTAAAGATTTTTTATGTTTCTTATATCTCAATTAATATTTTGGAAGATGTATTTCTCATTTATTCATGCTTGGAGGATTGTTCCAAACTTTACTACTTAAACCCCTCTCTAGTAGTGGAAAAATACAGATTTGAGTGTTTATACAACTTGAGCCTTAGGCTACTTTGAAGAAGGATTTCTTCTACAAACTTTATCCTTCGGTGGATTCCGATAGGAGGCAAGTTCTTGCTCTGTATCTCGTGTTGGATTACATTGGGTGGTGATTTCTATATCCCTTTATGTTCTACTTGGGTGTGAGCTTATCTTTCCATGTGTATGAGTTAGAGTCTGTTCCTGACATTCCTACAAACATCCCAAGATACCCAAACACTTTCCCAACCCTTTTCAAAATTATCTCGAAGTCCCATTATTATTCTCGAGGTGTCCATTTCTCTCATTCCAACCATCCCGGGGTGCTCACGAGGTGTCCTAAGCTTTTCTCGGTTAACCCGGTATCAAATATGTTTGTCTGAACGAATTTTTTTGGGTGGACTTCATTTTCATTGCAAAAAGATAATGATTGATGTCGTTTTATGTTGTCTGGACTAAAAACAAATATTTTCTAATGAGTCTGTGTTTTCATGGAAAACTATGTTTCATGCAATGTTAAATCGTCAAATTAGACATATGATTGTCTCACTTGATGCCGGATAAATTGAATTGACATCCAAACATTTGAAAAATGTTGCGCCTCGATAATACAATTTTTTTTTAAATCAATATGTAGAACTACCTATATAGTAAAAACATTATAGGGAAGAAACGAGGTCAACAAAAGTATTTGTGCATCAACCTTATGGTTTCTGATCGTTCCAACGAACGCGAGCAAATATTGTAGATTTTTTGTTTTTGTAATTCAATTACTTTATTGAGTATTGATTGTCTTATACTATCGTATGTAGAAAAAACCAGAAATCAACAATATCAATCTGGCAACGCAATATACAAAAAATTACACTATTTTTCACATAGTCCACAACATTTTGCAAAATATAAAGACCATAATAATATTACCATAAGCTATAAACTGATGTTTAAAATTAATAATTAGTGTTGAAGTAAAAAGCAGTAGAATATCCAAATATTAAGAATTTTGAAACAAAGATTAAGTTTCTACGTCGTTCTGGTACATAAAGACAATCTTCTAAAATCAAAGCTTTGTTCCGTTGTAGACTCAGATGAAAAGTTCCTATGGTGGTCGCTACAATACTTGTAGTTGTCCCCATCTTTAAAATGACTTCCTCCTCATCTAGTCTCCAAGTTTTCTAAAGCCCTTACAACATATTGTGGATATGAGAGGTTGTGCCTGAATCCACCCTCCATGAATTTAATGGACAATCTATTAAATTCATTTCGATGACAAGGATACTTTAAGTAGGTTAGAAATCTTGGCTTTTTGCAGTGGACACAGTTTCCTTTTAGGGGTAAACCCATAGTTAACCCCCTATGTTTGGACTAAAATCAAGTTGCTACCTTTATTTTTCAATCCAACAATTTGAGACCCATAACTTTCAAAACCTATCAATCTTCGCCTCCCGTCTAAATTAGACGTTAAATCAAACGGAAAAGCGTGAAAAATGACTAAAATGCCCTCCAAAATAAAATTACTAAAAAAATAAAAAAATTCATTAAAAATAAAAAATGATATATTTTTTTAAAAATAATATTTTTAAATAAAACTATTGAAAATCTATTTCAATAATCTATTTATTTTTAATTTATTTCTTAAATTTATATTATTTTTTAAAATTTAGCCTTGGAGGGGCATTTCGATAATTTTGCACGATTTTCCGTCAAACTTAACTCCTGATTTAGACGGGGGGCGAAGATTGATAGGTTTTGAAAGTTATGAGTCTCAAATTGTTGGATTGAAAAATAAGGGTAGCAACTTGATTTTTACCCAAACATAGGGGGCTAACTATGAGTTTACCCCTTCCTTTTACCTTTTTATCTGTCTCGTTATTGTCCTCCTTCTAATTTGTGCTAGGCTGAGACCTCGTCTTTTTCTTAAATTTCTTTTTCTTGGGTTTTTTTGCGATGGCAAAGTTTACTTTGACTTGTCCAATATCTACAGGGAACTTTTCTACTTTTTAATAAGTTTTTCAGCTGCCTGTAACATATTGAGCAGCTCCGACAAAGTCAATGTCATCTTGTTCATAGTATAGTTTTAATACGAAATGGTTGAACGATTCAGGCAGATTTGCCAATATCGGGCCAACCTTGTTCTCGTCGTCCATTTCTGTAACTAGTGTCTTTAGTAAAGTGACTAAAGATATCACCTTTAAGACATGTTCCCGAACTGGAGCACCCTCCACCATTTTGGTGGTCATCAGCAGTTTTATAACCTACGGTCATGCAGATCGACCTTGCTCTCCAAATAACTCCTACAGATATAAATGTAAATCCAAGGATTAAGGCAACCCAAGAGGGAGGTGAATGGGGTCAAAATTGTGATTTTTAATGAATCAGATCATGTGCTTAAGTTGAGGAGGTCGACTAGCTGGTGAAGCGATTGACTAGTCTTCGATCGCTTGGTGTAGCGGTCGATCGGTTTGTAAAAGAATCATTCTGATTTATGACATTATGACCGTGGGTAACGGAAACCTGCAGCGGTCGACCGGCTCATGTAGCGATCAACCGACTCGTCGTAAAATTTTGACAGATCGACTCCCAATGGCTATTTTTCTTATGAGGCCTATATAAAGCCATCCTTGAGCCTTTTAAAAGTTGCTGAACAACAAAAATCATTTTATTAAGGCTAAGAGTGATAAAAAAATCTTTGAATCCTTCTTCTAACATCATTCACACATAATCATCACTTTCACATCCTTATTATTGTGTGAAGCTTAAGAGATAGAAATTTCTCATTGTAACATCTACTCCATCAAGGGAGTTTTAGTGGGCATTTTCGTTCATCCTTATACACTTTTAAAAGAGTGATTTTTTTGTTTCCTTTCGGTAAGGGTTGTTCATTGGAAGAAGGAGTTTGGAGAGGTTTGTTCTCAAACTCGTTCTTGAGGTTTGAAGAGGTGTTTTTCAAGCTTAAGTGTAAGGAAACCTTTCCCTTTGTTGAGGGAGCATAGTGGAGAAACCTCAAGGCTCAGTAAAGGAGCTTGAAGGGTGATGTAGGCGAGTTTGCCGAACCACCTAAAAATCTTGTGTTTGCTTCTCTTCCCTTATCTCCTTACTTTGTGCTACTAGTTTCTTGTTCTAAGTTTATTTTCATATTTGAGTTGCAATATATATTCTTGTGTTTAATCTTTTATTGCAATCGCTTCTCTTTGTGGGACTTATAGCTAGCAAACACTTTCTTAAGGGTGAGTTTCGGAAAGGTTTTGAAACCCCGATTCACCCCCCTCTTGGGTTGCCTTAATCATAGGAATTACAATTGGTATCAAAGCTTGGTGCTCTTTTTAGCAAGATTTAATAATCTTGAGTTAGAATGGCAATTTCAAGCAACAACTCTCATGTTGAGGGACTCTCAACATCTATTCCTCCTTTCTTTCAATGGAAGTGATTACACCTATTGGAAAGTACGGATGAAAATTTATTTTCAATTTTTGACTTTGATCTATGGCTTTGTGTTTTGAATGGACCTCACTATCCTATGAAAGCCGTAGATGAGAGAATTGTCCCTAAGATAGTAACTGAGTATACTGATGAGGACAAGAAGAAAATTTCTGTAAATGTTAGAAATTTGACATTATTTAGAAATCACTCATGAAGGTACGAACCAAGTGAAAGAATCTAAGATAAGCATGCTAGTTCATAGCTATGAATTGTTTAAGATGAAACTGGAAGAAAACATTGGTGACATGCTTACTAGATTTACTAATATTGTGAATGGTTTAAATGCTCTTGGAAAAGTGTACACTAACTATGATTTGGTGAGAAAAGTTCTTAGGTCACTACCAAAGACTTGGGAAGCCAAAGTCACCGCTATTCAAGAAGCAAATAACCTCACCAAATTGCCTTTGGAAGAGCTTGTTGGATCCCTCATGACTCACGAAATCACCATGAAGGGACATGAGGAGGAAAGTTCAAAAAGGAGAAGCATAGCCTTGAAATCTTCCGTATTTGAGATTGAAGAAGATAATGATGAAAGTGGAGATGAGGATATAGCTCTCATGACAAGGAATTTTAGAAACTTCCTCAAGAGAAAGCAAGGAAGGAAGAACTTCAAAGATTTCAAGAGAGAAGAGCCAAAGAAGGAATACCCAAAGATGGACAACAAGAAGGACCACATCACTTGCTACAAGTGCAAGAAACCCGTCACATTAAGATGGATTGCCCACTTCTCAAATATAAAAAAAAAGCTATGAAAGCTACTTGGAAGATAGTGATTCAAGCTCCTCCGATGAAGAAGATGAGGGAGAAATCACAAACATGTGCTTCATGGCTCTAGAAGATGATGAGGTATATCTCTCGGATCTTGAAGATTCAAAACCTTCATATGATGAATTAGAAAATGCTTTTGATGAGTTATACATTATGTTTGAAAAGCTTAAACTCAAATACAATGTTTTGAAAAAGAAGCATTCACTAGCTACAAGTGACCTTGATTCCTTAAATGATGAACAAGGAAATTTGAAGCTAGAGAATGAGGAATTGAAACTAAAAGTTTCAACCTTGAAAATTGAGAACAAAGCTTTCAAAGATAAGGTTACTCGTCAAAACACCATTTTTGAAAAATTCACTCAAGGAAGCAAAGCTTTGGAGAACATTCTAAATAGTCAAAGATGTGTTTTTGACAAAAGTGGTTTAGGCTACAAGCCTCATAAAAATAAAAAGTATTTCAAAAACTTCTTTGTCAAAGCTAAATCCTCAAATGAATCTCTTCATACTTGCAACTTTTGCAACAAGAATGAACATCTAATATTTGATTGTCCTCTCAAGAAACTTGGGTGCAAAGCTCTTAGAAAGGTATGGGTTCCAAAGGGAACTATGGCTAACCCAAATGGACCCAAAAAGGTTTGGGTACCAAAAGCTTCATCTTGAATTTGTTTTGTAGGATTCAAGAAGAAAGAAATGCAATAGTTGGTTCTTGGATAGTGGTTGTTCAAGACACATGACCGGTGACCCATCAAGATTCTCAAGCCTATCAACCTTTAAAGGTGGAAATGTAACATTTGGCGACAACTCCAAAGGGAAAATCATTGGTATAGGTAATATTGGTGGTAACTCCCTTCTTTTAATTGAAAATGTCCTATTGGTTGATAAATTGAAGCATAACTTGCTTAGTATTAGTCAACTTTGTGATAATGGTTATAGAGTTGTATTTGAATCTTCTTGATGCCTTATTGAAAATGTCATAGATGGTAAATTATTGTTTATTGGCCATAGGAATTCAAATGTGTATAAAATTGACATTGATCAAAATGCTTGTGTGGATAATTGTCTTGTGGTCAATGTAAATGATAGTTGGCTATGACATAGAAGATTGGGTCATGCAAGCATGCATCAAATTTTGAAAATCTCTAAGCATGATCTTGTGAATGGGCTACCTAAGTTGAATTTTGAAAAAGACCAAGTTTGTGAAGCTTGTCAAATGGAAAACAAGTGAAAACCTCTTTTAAATCCAAAAATTCATTTCAACTAGTAGACCTCTACAATTACTTCATTTGGATTTATTTGGTCCATCAAGAACTTCAAAGTCTTGGTGGAAAGTCCTATGCTTTTGTAATTGTGGATGACTACTCTAGGTTCACTTGGATTTTGTTTTTAGCTTCAAAAGATGAAGCCATTCATGAGTTCATTAAATTTTCAAAAAGGTGCAAAATGCAAAAGGATACACCATTGTGGCCATTAGAAGTGACCATGGTGGTGAATTCGTAAATGAGAAGTTCGAATCCTTTTTGTAGCATGAATGGTTATGAGTATAATTTTTCAACACTTAGAACTCCTCAACAAAATGGGGTTGTTGAGAGAAAGAATAGAACTATTCAAGAGATGGCAAGAACTATTTTGAATGAAAATAAGTTACCAAAATATTTTTGGCCGAGGCCGTCAACACCTCTTGCTATGTTTTGAATAGAGTATCTATGAGACCCACTTTGAAGAAAACTCCTTATGAGCTTTGGAAAGATAGAAAACCAACATCCACTATTTCAAAGTTTTTGGTTGCAAATGCTTCATTTTAAATACCAAAGACAACCTTGGAAAATTTGATTCTAAAACCGATGTTGGAATTTTCCTTGGATACTCTAATTCGAGCAAAGCTTATAGAGTTTATAACAAAAGGACTCTTTGTGTTGAAGAATCAATGCATATCACTTTTGATGAATCTAATGGTCCATTTGAGAAAAATGCAAGTATAGATATGAAGATATTGAGGGGGAGATGGAAGGACTTGAAATCAAGGATAACCCACCTCAAAACTAAGAAGCTCAACCTCCAAGTGAAGAAATTATTCAACTGTTGCAAGGAGAAGGTACTTCACAAGAACTCCTAAAGAATAGAGATATGCTACTTGTCACCCTCAAGTGTTAATTACTGATAATTCCTCTAATGGAACTAGAACTAGAGCTTCACTTAGAAATATTTGTAATCATCTGCATTTGTGTCGCAAATTGAACCTAAGACTTTTCTTGAAGCCGAAAACGACGAAAGTTGGATTTTCACAATGCAAGAAGAGTTAAACCAATTTGAGAGAAATCAAGTTTGGGAACTTGTCCCTAGACCCAAGGATCAAACCATTATTGGCATAAAATGGGTCTTTAGGAGCAAGTTTGATGAGCATGGTACTATTGTTAGAAACAAGCTAGATTGGTTGCTAAAGGCTATAATCAAGAAGAAGGGATTGATTATGATGAAACATATGCACCCATAGCATGTTTGGAATCTATTAGAATGCTTTTGGCCTTTGCTTGCTATAAAATTTTATACTTTATCAAATGGATGTGAAAAGTACTTTCTTGAATGGATTTATCATGGAAGAAGTCTATGTAGAACAACCACAAGGTTTTCAAAACGAAGCTTATCCAAATTTTGTATTCAAATTGAAAAAGGCTTTGTATGGACTAAAACAAGCTCCTAGAGCTTGGTATGATAGACTTAAAACTTTCCTTGTTGAAAAAGATTTTTCCATGGGTAAAGTTAACAACACTTTTCACCAAGACTAAAAATAATGATATCATAATTTTCAAATTTATGTGGATGATATCATATTCGGTGCTACTAATGACTCTCTTTGTCAATAATTTTCTAAATTTTTCATGAAGAGTTTGAGATGAGTATGATGGGTGAGCTCAACTTCTTCCTTGGACTACAAATCAAGCAATCCAAAGAAGGAATCTTCATAAACCAAGCCAAGTATACTGAAACGCTTTGGAATGGAGAACTTTAAAGTGGCAGAAACACCAATGAGCACATCGCTAAAGCTTGATGTGGATGAAAAAGGTAAAAAGGTGGACATCACCAAATATAGAGGTATGATTGGAGCTCTCTCTATTTGATGGCTAGTAGGCCGGATATTATGTTTAGTGTGTGCTTATGTGCTAGATTCCAAGCATGTCCTAAAGAATCTCATCTTGGTGCCGTAAAAAGAATTTTTCGATATCTATTGGGTACTATTGACTCAGGGCTTTGGTATCCTAAAGACACTCATATGAACTTAGTAAGCTATTCCGATGCCGACTTTGCCGGGTGCAAAGTCGAAAAAAAAGTACTAGTGGTACTTGTCATTTCCTAGGTTTATCTTTAGTTACTTAGAGTAGCAAGAAACACAAATCAGTTGCATTATCAACAACCGAAGCGAAATACATAGCAGCCAGTAGTTGTTGTGCTCAAGTGTTGTGGATGAAACAAACTTGTTGGCTTTTAGTCACAATCAATATTTTGATGATAACAATAGAAGTAATTGAGATGTGAAGCAAAACGGATCCAAAATGAGCACGAAGCAATCAAGTAACATCTCCTTCAATGGAAGTGCTCTTAAAGTGAAGACTCAAGATGCTAAGGTAATCTTTGTAACTCTAAGTCTTCATCTTTAACAAGGATTTGAACCACACACTTGCATATTTCTTCAAAACTTGCATGAAACGTTTTACCTCTTGTTTTGAAGATTTAAAAATGTTTTTAAATGGCTTAAAATATCCAATCAAACTCCTAAACCTTTTATATACTTATGGGATGTTAGTCTTTAAAATTGGGTATTTTAAGTTGGTCAAAATCGTGTTTTTAAAACAACCGGATCATGTGCTTAAGTTGAGGAGGTCGACCGTCTCATGTAGCGGTCGACCGGTCTTCGATCGCTTGGTATAGCGGTTGACCGGTTGGTTTGAAAATGTTAAAAAAGAGCCGTTTTGACTTCTGACATTATGACCGTTGTGTAACGTTAACCTGCAGCGGTCGACCGGTTCATCGAGAGTTTTTAACAGCTCGACTCCAACGGCTATAAACGGCTATTTTTCTTATGAGGCCTATATAAAGCCATTCCTACGCCTTTTAAAAGTTGCTGAACAACTTTAATCATTTTGCCAAAGCTAAGAGTGATCTAAAACCTTTCAATCCTTGTTCAAACATCATTCACACATAATCAACACTTTCACATCCTTGTTGTTGTGTGAAGCTTAAGAGATAGAAATTTCTCATTGTAATATCTACTCCATCAAGGGAGTTTTAGTGAGCATTTTGTTCATCCCCATACACTATTAAGAGAGTGATTCTCTTGTTTCCTTTTGGTGAGGTTTGTTCATCAAAAGAAGGAGTTTAGAGAGGTTTGTTCTCAAACTCGTTCTTGAGGCTTGAAGAGGTGTTTCTCAAGCTCAAGTGTAAAGAAGGCTCTCCTTTGGTTGAAGGAGCATAGTGGAAAAACCTCAAGGCTTGGTAAAGGAGCTTGAGGGGTGGATGTAGGCGGGTTTGCCGAACCACCTAAAAATCTTGTGTTTGCTTCTCTTCCCTTATCTCATTACATTATGCTATTAGTTTCCTACTCTAAGTTTTATTTCTCTATCTAAGTTGCAATATATATTCTTGTGTTCAATCTTTTATTGCAATCACTTCTCTTTGTGAGACTTATAGCTAGCAAACACTTTCTAAAGGGTGAGTTTCGAAAAATTTTTGAAACCCAATTCACCCCCCTCTTGGGTTGCCTTAATCCTAGGATTTACAAAACTCTCAAAGATTTTGGATTGGAGTTTGATAGTATACCATTAAATGTGATAACACTAGTGCTATCAATTTGTCCAAGAACCCCATCCAACACTCAAGGACTAAACACATCGAAGTGAGACATCATTTTTTAAGAGATCATATTCAAAAAGGTGACATCTCATTTGATTTCATAATACTGAGCATCAACTAGCTGATATTTTCACAAAACCCTTGAGTAATGACAGATTTTGTGATCTTAGAAGAGATATTGGGATTTTTAGATGCAAATGCTCTTTGATATGCTATTTATTGATTTCCATGGATTTACATTGGTTTGATGGTTTAAACATGTTTTTAATGTCCTTATGTCATATTACATGTTTGTTATTCATTAAGTGCATCATTTTATCTCATTTTTGGCACTTAAAAACTTATATGTCAAGACTGTTCTCTGTAGCAGTCGATCATGTGGAATCGCTACACGAATCGGTCAACTGGTCGTAGAACTTGTTCTACCAAGCGATCGACAGTCATGAACCACTACATGTAGCAGTCAACCGCCTCTTCGAAGCTATATATACAGCAATCCAGATTTGGTCGACCGGCCTTTGTCCTCCCGTGAACAGCTTCATCTCTCTCGACTCTAACCCTCTAAAATCCTTCCCAAAACACCATAAACTATCATAAAATTCATTCTTATAATTTCAGATCATCCTTTCGGCCTAATCCATTTGTTTTTGTGTGGATTTATGTTAAAATCCGTCCAGCAAGCAATTTTTAGGGATTTCGGCCCCCTTTGAAACCCTAACCCCAGATTTCCATATTTCAGCCCTTTTCTCACTGATTTTTGCTCTCAATTATCATGCCAAGGACGAGGAATGCTACCATGTGTGAAAATGAGGAAGCAAGACCATCTCTTTCTTCAACGGATCATTTGAGTGAGCCTGATTATTTCTTTCGTTCTTATGAGTTTGTATCGATGTTTTACAATGAATTTTCAAAGAGAAAAGTCATGTGGGGAGGAAGGAAAGTGAATGTCTCTTCACTTTCAGATTTTGTGATTGAGCATTTGTTTGTGAAACAAGGTTGGGAGAATTTGCTAGATATGGGTAAAGAAGTCTTTCCTAAATAAGTTAGGATGTTCTTCTGTAATATGACTGTTGGGTGGGAAGCTGGAGGTTTGTTCACTGTTAGGAGTGTGGTTGGGGGATGGGAGATTGTATTGAATGAAGTTATCTTTGGAGATATTTTGGTATTCCCCATGTTGGGATTCGGGCTTATGAGATGAAGACTTGGCCCGTGTGTAAGGCTTTGATTATGGAGAAGCCCTAGTTTACCTCCTAGGCATTGGTGTGGCAGCTGATGCACATAGGAAAATCCATGCTAACCAATTGTCAATTCGTTCAAGGTTACTTCATTTGATTTGCACCCATAACTGATTCTTCAAGGTGGACATCGAGAGGAGGTGACTTTTATGGATGTCTTCGTGATTGAGCTTCTCTTGAAAGGAAAAAAGTTCAACCTCCCTTACATTATACTCAAACATATGGAAGCAGCTTGTGAGACTAAAAAGAATTTGCCTTATGGTTTGATGTTTATTAAGATTTTTAGGCATTTTGGAATTGCACTTAGTTATCGAGAGCAAGACACATTGACTAAGTGTGAAGAGTTTGATATTGCGGTCCTAATCCGGATGGGCTATAGGAAGAATTCGAGAAGTAATTGGGTGCCTAAGAATCAGGATACTAATGAGGATGAGGATAAAGAGATACCTGATATTGATGATGAGGATGAGGATGTGGTTGAGGCGATGGAGTCTGACCTGGCTGATGATCCTCCCATTATTCCTTCTCCTACTATAGTTCTCGACCCTACCTCTTCCTTTGACACCCGGTTCATTGCTTTTGAGGAGAGGCTTACTACTATGCACGAGGCGTAGAGGAAGTTCCTTGAGGACAAGGTTGCTTCTATGCAAGAGGAGCAGAGGAAGTTCTTTGAGGATATGAGGTATTTTATGACTACTCACTTCCCTCCACCTTCATGATTTTTATAGCATATGCATTTCATTTTGCTTATGTATTTCTCTTTGCTTATGCATTTCCTATTTATGATGACAAAGGGGGAGAGAATGATATCTTTTTGTATCTCTGCACCCCTTTGAAACTTTGATATACTGCTTCAATGATATAAATGTCTTTTATTATTCATATGCAATCATTTCATATTATATGCTAACATTATGTTCTTGAGGTATTAAAATGTCCAAAACTCCACATCAAAGTACAAAAGTTAGGGAGAGACAAGATCGACTAATTTGTTGTCATCATTAAAAAGGGGGAGATTGATGGCTTTAAGTCACAATCAATGTTTTGATGATAATAATAAAAATAATTGAAATGAGAAGCAAAGAAGATCCAAAATGAGCATGGAGCGATCGAGCAACATCCCTTTCAATGGAAGGGTCTCTAAAGTGAAGACTCAAGTTTCTAGTGTAGTTTTTATAACTCAAGACTTCATCTTTAATGAAGATTTGAACCACACATTTGCATATTTCTTCAAATCTTGCATAAACCGTTTACCACTTGTTGGAATATTAAAATTATTTATTAATGGCTTCGAGTTATCCCCAATCAACTCCCAAACCTTTTATATACTTATGGAAAGTTAGTCTTTAAAATTGAGTGTTTTTAGTTGGTCAAAATCGTGGTTTTTAACGAACTGGATCATGTGAATTTTCTGACATTATGATCTGTTTGTAAAGAGAACCGTTCTGATTTCTGACATTATGACTGTGGGTAACAGAAACCTGCAGCAGTCGACCGGCTCATATAGCGGTTGACCGGCTCATTGTGAATTTTTGACAAATCGATTCCCAACGGCTATTTTTCTTATAAGGCCTATATAAAGCCATCCTTAAGCCTTCTAAAAATTGCTGAACAACAAAAATTATTTTACTAAGGCTAAGAGTGATAAAAAACCTTTGAATCCTTCTTGTAACATCATTCACACATAATCATCACTTTCACATCCTTGTTATTGTGTGAAGCCTAAGAGATAGAAATTTCTCATTATAATATCTACTCCATCAAGGGAGTTTTAGTGGCCATTTTCATTCATCACTATACACTTCTAAGAGAGTGATTCTCTTGTTTCCTTTTGGTGAGGGTTGTTCATCGAAAGAAGGAGTTTGGAGAGGTTTGTTCTCGAACTCGTTCTTGGGGCTTGAAGAGGTGTTTTTCAAGTTCAAGTGTAAGGAAACCTTTCCCTTGATTGAAGGGTGCATATTGGAGAAACCTCAAGACTCGATAAAGGAGCTTGAGGGGTGGATATAGGTGGGTTTGCCAAACCACCTAAAAATCTTGTGTTTGCTTCTCTTCCCTTATCTCCTTACTTTGTGCTACAAGTTTCTTATTCTAAGTTTTATTTTCATATTTGAGTTGCAATATATATTCTCGTGTTTAATCATTTATTACAATCATTTCTCTTTGTGAGACTTGTAGCTAGCAAACACTTACTTAAGGGTGAGTTTCGAAAAAGTTTTGAAACTCAATTCACCCCTTTCTTGGGTTGCCTTAATCCTAGAAACTACACACCCATCAAGCTCATTTATCGAGCCTTGAAATTTTTCCACTATCTATCAAATAGTGTACACTCTGGATTCTGGGTGCTAGAGAATCTTACAAGTGCTTTCCCGGGCTCAATACTTACAACCCAATTGATTTTTTAGGCTCACCACTCACAACCCAACCAAGTTTGATATATACCCTCTCTAAGTTTCTTCTTTAGTGAACAACCTCAAAAAGAGGAATCACCTCTTTTGAATAGGAAAATAAAAGAAATAAACTCTCTCAAAGAGTCGATAATAAAATGAAAAGCTCTATCTCTTTGCTTCACACAATGACAAAGATAAGAATGTGTAATTTGTGTGAATGATATGATAAATAAAAATAAGAAGGTTTAAGATCTTTCTCAAGCTATAGAAAATGATATGTGGTCCTTCTCTCTTTTTTTTCGAGACATTAGGAAGGTCTTTATATAGGCCACATATAAAAACTAGTCGTTGAGGGTCGATTTGACCATTTTACCATTGTGCCAGTCGACCGCTTCAACTAACCGTCGCCAAACGATCATAAAATTTGAATGCTATCAAATTTTATCCTATGCACCCCGTAGATTGCTTCATGTAACGGATGATCCACTTCATATAGCGGACGATCCACTTCATAAAGAGGTCAACCACTATAATAACACTATTCATCATCCGTTATAATTAAAAAGCCCGTTTTTGACATTTTGAAATCCCATGTTTAAAAACTAACTTTCTAAAAGTGTAACTAATGCTTGAGAGTTTATATAGGGATGATTAAAAACAATTAAGGTGCATTTTTATTTTCTAACTTGTGATAAGAATATTATTCACGGTTTGAAAGATATGCAAGCGTGTGATTCAAATCCTTGTCAAAAGTGAAACTAAGAGTTATAAGGTTATACCCTGTGGCCTTGAATGTTTACTTTTGAGCTCTTTGCATCTTCTTGATCTTCAATTTTCTAGTCTTTGGCTCTTTGGTAAAAAAGAATTTGTCTTTGAAGATGTTCATTTTGTAAACTTAATCCATTTATTGAAATCATCAAAATATCATTGAAAATATCATCAAAATTTGTCTTTCAATGAGGCACATGTTAGCGATTTCTTTATCTTTTTCGAAGGAGGAAGAGCTTTCATCGTTAACATTTCATGATGTCTTTTTGTATTTGAGGATTCTCTTTTCTTTCTTTCTCTTAAAAAAGTTCTTGAACTTCTTAGTCATTAAGACTATGTCTTGCTCATCATCATCTTCATCTTTGATTAGCACAAGTATATTGATGCAACAAGTAAATAAGTGCTAAATGTAAAGAGTAGAGTTAGAGAAGCAAACACGAGATTTTTAGGTGGTTCAGCAAACCTGCCGACATCCACCCCACATGCTCCTTTACCGAGCCTTGAGGTTTTTCTACTATCTTCCAAATAATGTACACTCTAGCTTCCGAGAGCTAAAGAGCCTTACAAGTGCTTTCCCGGGCTCAACATTCACAACCCAAGTGATTTTTCGGGCTCACCACTCACAACCCTACCAAGCTTGAGACATACTCATTCTAAGCTTTTTCTTTAGTGAGCAACCTCACTAAAGGAATCACCTCTTTTGAATAGGAAGATAAAAGAAATAAACTCTCTCAAAGAGTCGATAATAAAATGGAAAGCTCCATCTCTTTGCTTCACACAATCACAAGAATAACAAAGTGTAATTTGTGTGAATGGTATGAGAAATAAGAATAAGAAAGTTTAAGATCTTTCTTAAGCTATAGAAAATGATATGTGATCCTTCTCTTTTTTTTTTTGAGACATTAGGAAGATCTTTATATAGGTCACATATAAAAGCTAGCCGTTGGGAGTCGATCTGACAATTTTACCGATGTACAGATTGACCGTTTCAACTAACCATTGTCAAACGGTCATAAAATTTGAATACTATCAAATTTTGTCCTACGCGCCCTATATACCGCTTCATGTAGCGGACGATCTGCTTCATATAGAGGTCGACCGCTATAATACTGTTCATCATCCGTTATAATTAAAAAACTCATTTTTGACATTTTTGAAATCTCAATTTCTAAAACCAACTTCCCAAAAGTATAACCAAGGCTTGAGAGTTTATATAGGGATGATGTGAAAATAATTAAGGCACATTTTGGTCATCGAATTTGTGATAAAAATATTTTGCACAGTTTGAAAGATATGCATGTGTGTGATTCAAATCATTGTCAAAAGTGAAACTAAGAGTTATAAGGTTATACCCTACAGTCTTGAATCTTCACGAGCTCCTTGCATCTTATTGATCTTCAATCTTCTAGTCTTTGGCTCTTTGATAAAAATGTCTTTGTCTTTGAAGATGTCCATTTTAGAAACTTAATCCATTTATTGAAATCATCAAAATATCGATTGTGAACAAAAGCCAACAATAAACGCATCTCTTTTGTTGCAGATATGCTTTCACACTTGTTTCGCATTATGTTGGTTTTAGATGCTAATATATAACATCAAGACAGGTCATCTACCTTATACCACTTTTCAAAAATAACTCTTTATTCTTATATGGCATCAGCTAAGCAAGCTGAGGAGTTTCTTTTGTTGGGAAGTGAGTTATTTTGTCCACAATGAGTAAAATCATAAGATACCTCTTCCATTCAAGGAAGTTTGGCCCAGTTAATTTATTTTCATCTAAAATTCTTGATAATAGGATCGGCATTATGAATTTGCAATTATTAAGAAAGAAAATTTACATTGAAAAACTCCATTAGTATTTGGTTTTGAATAACTAATGGTACCATCCACTGAATCAAACAATCGAATAAAAATAAAAAATACAGCATTTATATTCAATGTTTGTAATGGGTTATCAAGAACTTTCACCTTATATGCACATAATCCTATGCTAGTAATCATGGCATAACTTATAAAAGCAAGTAGCAACTACTTATCATGATCACATCACATGTTGTATATAATGCATATACAAAAGCTTCACATCACATGATTCTTGAGTCCTTTTGGCCACCAACATAAACACAATCTTCACTATTTTGGTGTATGTGTTTATTTTGATTAAGTGTAACCCTCGTCTAAATAATTTGCAATTTTAGTTAACACTCTCAATACTCATACATGTTCATTTATCTTCACAAGAAGTACATGGAGACAAATTATAAGATCAATAATTGGCCTTAACTATTTTAGTTTTATCCAACGTTAATCAAATAAAATTATCATTTACCTACAATCAAAGGCTATGAGATTTAATTTCTTGTAAATAATCTCATTTACCACTTATACGAAATATGCTTCAAACTAGGTCAAACCGATCTAGTCAATCGGTCAAAGTCCATCACAATCCGATTCGTAGATCTAGGTCCGGGTTGAACCCACTCCGATACCCATATGGGGCTGTCGCTAACCTGGTGATTTAGCATTTCTAGCATATTATGTAGTTTGTATGTTGTAAACCGAGAGAGCCAAGACCTTATGACCTAGATAGATCATCACCAAATAGCTCTGTCAAAACACAAGTACACAACAAACATACTTGTACAAACCTTTTAGGTCTAAGGATACAATAAACTAATTGTACTAAGTACCTTCTCAACATCTGTGATCACTTCCAAAAGATATCCATATTTGATCACATTTTGTGCAGCCCAAACGTTTTGCCTCCTTCAGATCCACGCTCACAGTTATTGAGAGAGTATAGTGTTGTTGTTTTCAGAAATAAAATGGTAAAGAAACATAAGCTATGTTTGGTTAATTCGCAAACAATTTTCAAAAAATTTCGACAATCACTTTTTCATCAATTCCTATACTTTTTTACAGACTCCAACAACTTTTAACAAAATTTTTACAAACTCTAACAACTGTTAACAAACTTTTCACCAATCCCAAGAGAATCTACACTACCTCCAATAAAAATCAAACAAAAAATATTTTCAAAACCAAACCAAATATAACTGTAAAATTTTGGTTAGCGCAAAGAGTACGAAAACCAAGAGTGTAGGAAATTTCTCTCCAAGGAAGCTTTTATTTCTCTCCAAGAAAAAGAGATATTGTTGTTGTCGTGTGTATTTGTGATTATAGTTGAGAAAGACTTGAATCGGATGATGCATACGTGATTTTGATCGTGAACAAATCAATCGTGTGAAAACATTTGGTTGTTGCTTGATTTTTTTTTTTAAATCGAAAAAACACAGCAAGGGGAGTGGATTTTTTCTCTCCTTGTTTGGCCTTCTCTACGTCCAGCAGCAGCAGCAGTGGCGCTACATTACCTGGTGGCCACGGGCTGTAGCTATAGTAGTGAACCCAAATGGGTACACAAGGTGGGTGTTTTAGCCACCCACAGCTAACCACGGCCACCATAGGCCATTGGGTGGCCGGCCAAAGTCTAGCTGGCCCTTGGGCTTATGTTTTAACACTTTGGGCCAATATAGGTGAAGCCCATTTGTTTACAATGCTGGCCACATGACTAATATATGGCCTTATCTTTCTCTTCTTGGAAAGATAAATACTATACCAAAAGGATAAAATCCTTCCTTGGTATTCTAAAAATCATTGCCAATATTTGTCAATGTAGTCCTAAAAACCTCTTTTCTTGGTTTCGAAACAATTTGGCTCTAAGAATGTGCAATATTTCCAAAGGTCTTTTGACTTTCAAAACATGGTTCGTAAACCATCTTTTCTCTGATGACATTGTCCCCGACATCATTCTCATAAGTAGAATATTACTAACATAAAGAATTAGAAACATGACTAAACTCTCACTGACTTCTTGTCAATACAAGGCTCATCCATGTTTCGTGAGAAATCAAACAATTTCATCATCTCATCTAAATGGATTCTCAACTAACGCTTTTGAGTTCTAAACTCATCAGTAGGTTTAGTAACATTTCTTTACTATTGATCTCATCTGCCTAAAGTATTGGCACATTTGACTATTTCATCAAGAACTATCACGCTTTCGCCTTCACTTAGGCCGTACTCCTTCACTTAGTAAAGCTTATCATGTTTTCAATGAAAGAACTTTAGTTGTGTCAAAATCTATTCATATTGTTTTTTTATGAATCTAACACTCTTGCTAAAAGAGACAATGAGGACATTGTAGATCTTGATAAAGGGATTAAGAAACTTGCAACAAGTGAAAAAAAGGAAGATTCACATACACAAGTGCAAGAAACTCAGACTATGTTTGGTTTGGTCTCAAAAATTTTCAAAAGTTTTCCACAATCACTTTTGGCATCAATTTCAATACCTTTTTACAAATTCCAATAATTTTTTACAAACTCCAATAACTTTTAACAAACTTTTTATAAACTCCAACAACTTTTAACAAAATTTTTCACCAATCCCAAGAGAATTTACACTCCCTCCTAAAAAAATAAACACAAAAAATATTTTCAAAACTAAACCAAACATAGCCTCAGCTACCCAAAGAAGAAAATGGCACAAAACAATAATTTATTACCTAAAGCATGAAAATATGTCAAGAGTCATCCTCTCGATCAAATCATTAGTCATGTAGAGAAATGGGTAAATACTTGTTCCTCTTTGAACCAAGTTAATAATATTGCTTTATTTTCTCAACTTGAACGTAAAAATTTTCTTGAGACTAAAGATGATGAAAGTTGAATCCATTCTATAAAAGAAGAGTTAAAACAATTTGAGAAAAATCAAGTATGACATCTAGTTCCTAGACCCAAGGATTATCCAATCATAGGTACAAAGTGGGTATTAAAAAGAAAATGGATGAATCCGGGGTTGTAGTGAGGAATGTGGCAAGATTAGTAGCCCAAGGTTACAATCAATAAGAGGGTATTGATTTTGATGAAACATTTGCTCACATTCCTAGATTAGAATTCATTCGGATGTTACTTGATTTTTCTTGTTATAATGATTTTAAACTCTTTCAAATGGATGTGAAAAGTGTCTTCCTCAATGGTTTTCTTTCAAAGGAACTTTATATTGAGCAACCACCAGGTTTTGAATATGAGAATCTACCAAATCATTTTTTCAAGCTTACAAAGGCTCTTTATGGCTTGAAACAAACACCTAGAGCTTGGTATGAACGCCTAAGCTCCTTTCTAATTGAAAATGGTTTCTCAAAAGGTATGATTGATACCACTATTTTCACTAAGGCAAAAGACAATAAATTGTTAATAGTTCAAATTTATGTTAATGACATTATATTTGGATCTATTAATTGTTAGCATTATGGGGGCCAGCAATAACTCTTTGACTTGTGTTTGTCCCTTCAGGACAGAGAACGGTGCTTGACAACCCAGCCTGTGGCACCCATATGGTGCAGCACCTCATGTCCACCTGTCGCTTAGTATGAGGCTCTACGCTACCAAGCGTCTAAGGAAATAAAGTTGCTCCTTAGCTTCCAGCTTAAGCTTTTGGCTCAGTGGTAGGGCTTAATCTGGCCTACAATTGGTATCAGACCGAGATCGCAGGTTTGAGTCCCAGGATAGTTGCTGGGGGGGGATTGTTGGCTTTATGGGGGGCCAGCAATAACCCTTTGACTCGTGTTTATCCCTTCGGGACAGAGAACCGCTACCAAGCGTATAAGGAAATAAGGTTACACCTTAGCTTTCAGCTTAAGCTTTTGGCTCGATGGTAGCGCTTGATCCGACCTACACTAATGAATCTTTGTGTCAAAAGTTTTCTAAAGTTATTCAAGGTGTATTAGAAATGAGCCTCATGGGAGAATTGAACTATTTTCTCGGACTTCAAATCAAACAAAGCAATGAGGGCATTTTCATCAATCAAGCAAAATATATAAGGGATCTCCTCAAATGATTCGATATGGACAATTCAAAACCTTTGGGTACACCTATGAGTCCATCAAACAAAATGGAAAAATATGAGAAAGGTAAGGATGTAGATCAAACCAAATATTGAGGTATGATTGGTTCCTTACACTATCTCACAGCTAGTAAACCGGATATAATGTTTAGTGTTTGGATGTATGCTAGATTTCAATCTTGCCCTAAGGAAAAAAAACTTTGTGTCTCTATTAAGCACGAAAGCTGAGTATATTGCCAATGGAAATTGTTGTGCATAAATTTTATGGATGAAGCAACAATAGAAAGATTTTAATCTTCATTATTCTCTCATCCCAATAAAATGTGATAACACTAGTGCCATAAATCTTACCAAAAATCCTACTCAACACTCAAGGACAAAACATATTGAGATTAAGCATCATTTTATTCGAGATCATGCTCAAAAAGGGATATTGTTCTTGAGTTTGTAAACACCAACCTTCAATTGGTGGATATTTTCATAAACCCCTTAATGAGGATAGATTTTTTTTAGTTGTCAAGAGATTGTTATGAGATATCCTTTGGAATGCAATGTTGATAATTGCTTGGTGAAATCCTAATTGGTTAAATTTCTTACTTGCCAGTAATTACTTGATTTCATAAATTTTCCTCATGAAAACATCATGTTTGAATCATTTGCAATGTCATGTGTCAACACTTGTGTGAACAAGTGTCGACTCTTCTAGACCTAGCTCTGCAAGTTTTCTTTGGGGATGTTTGTGTCGACTCCATTCAATCATGTGTTGATACATCAGTCATCTTCTCGAAATCTTTTTAAGTAGTGTCGACACATCAGTCTAATCAGTGTGCAATGTGTCGACACTTACTGACCATGTGTTGACACATTTTTCGAAAAAATAATTTTTAAACGATGGTTCACATAGCCCATATAAATATCTTTTAAGGGCAAAGAGTCGACACTTTCCTCCTTTCCTGCCTCAGAAACCCTCACCCAGTCTCCCACCTTCCCATTCTCACAGATCTCCCAATCCCTCCTCAAATCCTCTACCTCCCGCCAACATTCACTCAACCCAGTCCATTATAATCATAGGCGGTCGCTCAAAGTGCATCACCCACCAAGCTGAGAGTTCTAGGTTACACAAGAAGGGGAAACTCACCAAGGAACCCACTGTAGATTCGGAAATTTAGTTCTTCCACTCAGGCTGTATCAAAATCATTTTATAAAGGATTTTCAGCATCGCAAGGTACTTTCTGGGAGATGGATGCTATTTTCATGGTTTTCTAAGAATGGATTTGCCTTTAAGGAGATGTTTGACTACCAAAAGTGGTCAAACTTTATGGGGTTGAAGTTGGATGTACACCCCTTCTTGGTAAAGTAAACATTTGGCAATTTTACTTTTAATGTCTCTGCCATGAGTCTTGTAATAGGGAAGATTTTGATTTTATCTATCACTTCCCTTAAGACCATTCCCCTAATTTGGTAAAGAAATTCTTTGACTCATATGGGTGGAGTGGGCTATTTGATGTTGAGCCCATTGAAATTTTAAGGGTCGTACTGGATGACCCTACATTGAATGAGATTGTCAAACCTGAGGCTAGTGACCTCAATGTGCATCAGAGATTACTTCATCACATGGTGTGCAATATTATTCTCCCTCAGATAAGGAAATTTGAGTATGTTACTTTTCTGAACTTATTTGTGATGTATTGTCTTATTACTCACACCCAAATGAATCTTGGGCACTTGCTTTTGAATCATAAGAAGGCTGGTTGTAAAAATAAAAGGCAAGGTCTGCCTTATTGTATGTTGTTCACCCACATTTTCCATGTTTTTGAGGTTGAGATGGGAGGTGAAGAAAAAGAAAAGCCTAAGGTTTCTAAAGAATACGATAAGAAAACACTTAGGCTCATGGAATTCATTGAGAACAATGATGGAGAATGGGCAAAGAAAGGCATATTAACTCCTTAGAAGGGTCTTCCTGAATCTGAGGAAAAGGATGAGGAAGATGATGAAGATTCCAAATGGGCTGCTGAAGGTGAAGAGAATCCTAGACCTACTCTGTCTCATATCCTTGCCTCCTCCTCTAGGGCTATTCAATTTGTCAGTCATGGGCCTCAATTGGCTCATCTTGAAGCTTCTTTACAAGATTTGAAGGAAGATCAGCAGAGATTGGGTCAAAATGTAGACTCATTGGCTGTAAGTATACAAATGAGGTTTGATGAGATTCAATCCCTTCTCTCTTCTCACAGTTGTCAGTTTGAAACCTTGGAGCATGAAGTGAGGTCTACTCGTCACTCCTACAACAACAACAACAACAACTACACTATTGCTTGAAAATTCTCTAAAAGCTCAAGGAGGATGTGAAGACTTCAATTTTAGACATGTTTAAAGCCACTGAGACTCTGAGTGGAAGCATTAGGCAGACTGTTGACGATATTGCTCAGACTATTGAGATTTTTATCAATTCTGATCGAAATCCTCGACCTCACATTATCTCTTGGATCCACTGGTTCAACACGTATTGGGCTGCCTTCCTACACAAATATGAGCTTGATCTTGGTCCTCACCCTTGCTAGCCAATTCCATATTTCCATCCCTAGCCCTATCCTCTTTCTTTTTGATAATGCCAAATGGGGAGAAAGTGTAGAGAAAAATTTTGTCAGACTCTATGTACTTTTTAAGGAAAATTTTGCATTTCATATCACTTGTGCTTGAATCTCTTGATGGTTACTTATCTGGATGTCTTGAGTTAATTGGTGATTTTGATTGTTGCTTAACTAAATGCCTAATGAAATGGTTACTTGCATGTGCTTCAAAATGGAAGATTTGGAAAGTTCATCAAAGGTAGTATCTCTACTCTTTAAGTATCGAATATTAAAGTCTTGTGTTCTAAAAGTTTATTATGAAGTTTGAGAAGCTTGAAGGGTGATCATAGAAGTGTTTTTGGCCTGTTTTGTATGTTTGAAAACCTCCAGTTACAAAGGGAACTCTTGCAAAATTTTTCTAAAGTCTCAAAGCTCTTTGTGCTAAAAACATATGAAAAACTCCTACTTGTTTTCAGGGGGAGCCTTTTCTTTTTAGCAAATGAATTTTCTCTTAAATAGTTTGTCATCATGGAAAAAGGGGAGATAGTAAGCCCAAGGTTGTTTCTTGAACAATTCGTTTTCATTTTGCTGATAGCAAACTCTATACGTGCTTTGAAGGATTTTAGAACTCTATAACGTCAATCCGCAAATATTAAATCGATTTTCAAAATAATTAAAATTCACTCTCAAAAAAAGGCCCTAAATATGTAGTAACACCATTGCATGAGCTAAACTGTTCACATTGTTCGTTATATGTGTTTAAAGATAAAAAAGAGTGGAAACAATGCCTTTAAGTTGCTATAAAATCTCTCTAGCATTGATGGTGTCGACACACTGCACTAACACTTGGGCCTACATGTGAGGAAAGAAGAAATCTCACCTTGAGTGTTGGGATTTGTAGTAAAAGTTGAAGCGTGACCTCAGCAAAATACTTTTAACGGTTACTTAGCGCCGGAAGCTAAGATATGATTGCTATTGGACGATCGTGGAGAAAGTCCAAGGAAGGCAATAACTTTGGGGTGGATGTAGGCAAGTCTTAACTGAACCACCTAAAATTATCAGTGTCATCTCTCTATCCTTTGCTCTCTTTGATTTATTATATTTCTACTATTGTGGTGTGCTTTAATATCTTGAATAGTTATGTTGGCTTTTCCTTGAAAAAGTTTTAATTACTATTAAAACCCAATTCTCTCCACCCTCTTGGGTTGTGTCACCTAGACTCACAATTAGTGTATTTTTCTCTTTTAATAAAAATTTAAATGAGTAATCATTTAGGGACATTTTTTCTAAGGATTTTAGCTTGACTACTTCATTAGCGTTTTATCCTTTTGGGCTTTAACAAACCTAAAGGCTCAATTTCCTTTTTAATTCTTTTTTTTCTTTCATTTTATTTATTTATTTTCCTTCTTTGGGTTGCACTTTATTGCCCAATCTATTTCTCTCTTTAGATGCACCTCTCGGTCCAGCTCTTTTCCTTTTATGTCCAACCCTTATCCGCTTTGGGTTGGGCTCACAACTAAAAGCACCCTTTATTAGTTTAGTCTCTCTTTTAGTGTCCATTTGGCTTTGATAAAGTTTTAGGATAGGGTCCAGATCCACTAAAGAACATATTGGGTCGTTTAGTGTCCTCATTTTGGGCTCCCAAGGTCTAATGGAACAATTGGGCCTCATGGGCCCCCAAAATGGCCATTAAATCTTCTTTAAATTTTTCTTTGCTTTAATGATTGTCTTAACTCTTATGAACACCTCTTTTACTCAGCCAATTTTTCTTTAACTTTAGTTAATCAAAGCTAGAGCTCTAATTTCAATAACTAACCATATTTCGAGGTCTTCCACTAAATTGTTCTTCTTTTTCATCAAATAAAGAAAAAATTCGCATGCAAAAATTTTTTCTGATCATCTCAACAAGTGTCCCAATATCTCTGTCCCGAAAGGGTTTTGGGACGGAAAAATCATTCCCACCGAAAATATAGTTCCTTGGCATGGTATTTTTTTTTCGTTCCATAAAGAATGTACTATTTGGGATGGACGAGACCATCTCAAAAGGTGTCAAGCATCACGAAATATTTTTTCATCCCAGAAAGTGTAGTTCATATGACATTAAAGGGCAACAATCACTACTTTTTTGCAAGGAAATAAATTTTGTCCCAAAAATATGTGTTCGAACAAACATATTACCGTTTAGACAGTTATGTGTTTTCTTTTACGTTCTGTGTGAACGGAAATTAAATGCTTAACACTTTATTATTCGACAGCGTTGTTTCTCGTTCAAACATTTGTTGACAAGCTTGTGCTTTATCGTTCAAACAATTACAGTACAAAGCATTATTTACAGTTTGAACATCATGTGAGGGACAATTCCTTATCGTTCTATATAGTTAGAATACGAAGATCAGCTGATACCTGGCTTTCTTTCCTAGGACCTCTTTGTAGACTTCATGCTCAGTTCAAGTCTTGCCCTCAGATATGCACTTCTACTGTAAAGCTTC
The DNA here is from genome assembly GCA_003952965.2 of Morella rubra. Lineage (NCBI taxonomy): Eukaryota > Viridiplantae > Streptophyta > Magnoliopsida > Fagales > Myricaceae > Morella > Morella rubra. Next base: position 9,574,361 of record CM025851.1, on the reverse strand, counting down.
CAACTTTTTCTCTATGCTTTCGTCTCAAAAAAGTAATACATTACTTGAATACAATGAAAAGTAAAATTATCCAACAATTGGGTGGGGGAAAGCTAAAAGGATACCTTATGTTTATTTTTACTATTGTTTAATTAATCTGTTATCTCTGTCGTTGGGTTCATGTTAGGTGGGGCTTGTAATTGGAGCTTTGCAATTTTTAATCTGTTATATCTGTCGTTATTGTCTTTATTTGGTACCTGTGTGATTTCTATATCAATATTATTGTCTCAGTCTTTAGTAGTGTCGTCCCTATGTGTTCTCTACGTATATCAATATTATTGTCTCTGTCTATAGTGTGGACCCCAACCAATCTCAGACAAGCTTGCCTAGATGTGAATCAATGGAAGCAAGCTTATGGGCAATTGCTGGATGGGAGAAATTTACTGAGATTGTGAAATAACATTAGATTAGGGTTCTTCGAGTTCAAGAAATTGGGAATATAGCGATTCGGGCAGCCTACGTCTTTAAAGTGGAGACTAAATGTTGTCATTATGTTGATGATATGTTTAGTTGTTTTGTAGTCAGCAAGATGACATGGAAATCAGATAGGTGTTGTAGTATTATTGGACGTGATGTGGCCACTGTCTGCCACTTTGGACATTGCCGTTAAGTAGCTAGGCCAGACTTGATGGAGTGACTTAAAAAAAAATTATTGACACCCAGGGACCCATGAGGTACAAAGTGAACCCTGGGGACCATTTGGGGGAAAAGGCTAAACCCCAGGGACCAACTGGTTTATTAAGCCTAATTTTTAAGTGCCTCTTGCATCCTCCCCTTCCTAAATGTTCCTCTACCTCTCAAGTTTTAGTGTTCATGTAATAAAGAAAGGCTTTTTAAGCCAAATGTGTAAATGTAAAGCACAATGATGAGAAAGAAGACAAGATTAGGGAATGAAGGCTCTAGTCTTTTCAAGTGTAAGCAGTAGCTTTCTTGGGATTTGAGTTCTTCTCTCTTTTTCAAGCTCTTTTCTCTTTCTTTGGAGGCTCGGTCATAAATGATAATGCAAGTTATCTTTTTTCTTTTTTTTCCCCATCTTGTTCTATTTATAGTCTTCAAGACTTGAATGGTCTCCAAGATACTTTATTGTACTGTTGGAGAGATGCCTGAAACTTTTTAAAACAAAAAGACAAGCTGGTGGCATTCCAGGAAATTCTGCAAAATCCCAGCATGTGTCCACACATAGTTAACATATGTCAACACCATCATACTTGTTTGGAATTCTACTCTCAGGTGTATGTGTCATGTGTCTACACTAACTTTCCATGTGTCGACACCATCAAAATTGTTCTCAGATGTCTTTGGCACGTGTCGACACCTATCTTCACATGTCTTGACAACATCAAAAACAACACTCGAGTGTATTATAAATCCAAGGATTAAGGCAACCCAAGAGGGGTGGCGAATTGGGTTTCTAAATTTTTTCGCTTTTAATCCCAAAATCGTGTTTGCAATATAAAAACTAGTTAAGCACAAGTACATTGATGTAATAAGTAAATAAGTGCCAAATATAAAGAGTAGGGTTAGAGAAGCAAACACGAGATTTTTAGGTGGTTCGGAAAACCCGCCTACATCCACCCGTCAAACTCCTTTACCAAGCCTTGAGATTTTTCCACTATCTTCCAAAACGTGTACACTCTAGCTTCCGGGTGCTAGAGAACCTTACAAGTGTTTTCCTAGGCTCAACACTCACAACTCAAGTGATTTTTCGGGCACACCACTCACAACCCAAAACAAGCTTGAGATATACCCTCTCTAAGCTTCTTCTTTAGTGAACAACCTTACTAAAGGAATCATTTCTCTTGAATGGGAAGATACAAGAATTAAACTCAATCAAAGAGTGGATAAGAAAATGAAAAGCTCTATCTCTTTTGATTCACAAAACGACAAAGATGTGAAGATGTAATTTGTGTGAATAATATGAGAAATATTAAATAAGAAGGTTTAAGACATTTCTCAAGGTAGAGAAATGATATGTGGTCGTTCTCCCTTGTTTTAGAGGCCTTAGGAAGGTCCTTATATAGGCCACATAAGAAAACTAGTCGTTGAGGGTCGATCTGACAATTTTACTGTTGTATCGGTCGACCGCTTCAAGTACTGTTTGACCGCTTCATGTACCAGACAATTGCTTCAACTAACTGTTGACGCGCCCATAGACTACTTCATGTAGCAGACAATTTGCTTCATAGAGAGGTCGATCTGCTTCATATAGTGGTTGATTGCTATAACCCTGTTCAACATCCGCTATAATTAAAAAGCCCGTTTTTGACATTTTTGAAATCTCATTTTCAAAAACCAACTTTTCAAAACTATGACCAAGGCTTGAGAGTTTATATAGCGATGATTTGAAAACATTTAAGGCACATTTTGATTGTCAAGCTTGTGATAAGAAGATTATGCACGGATTAAAAAATATGCAAGTGTGTGATTCAAATCCTTGTCAAAAGTGAAACTAAAAGTTACAAGGTTATACCCTATGGTCTTGAATCTTCACTTTTGAGCTCCTTGCATCTTCTTGATCTTCAATCTTCTTTTCTTTGGCTCTTTGATAAATATGTCTTTGTCTTTGAAGATGACTATTTTGTAAACTTAATCTATTTACAGAAATAATCAAAATATCAATTGTGAACAAAAGTCAACAATCTCCCCCCTTTTGATGATGACAATAAATTGATAGTTTTGGATGACTCCCCCTATCTTTTGCAATTGGACAATCATTGAAACTTGAGACAAAACATTAATAGCCATTGTATTCATAATAGGATAATACAATCTGTTAGCCCAAGGTTGTTTTGCAAACAATCCATATTTGATTTTTATGATAACAAAAATTCTAAGTTTTGAAGACTTTTAAATTTTACATTGTCAATCCACTATTTCTAAGATTTATTTCAAAGGATTGAGGTTATCTCTCTAAAATATTTCTAAGTGCACTTGAACACCATTACACAAGTTGATAAGATCAATTTTTCATATTGTAGGTGTTTAAAGAAGTTTAGAATGGATTGGATGCTTTAAAGTTGCTGTTTTTTCTCTCCAGCATTTATAAGTGTCGACACATTGTATCATAGTGTCGACACATTGCACTTACACCCGAGAGCCCAACTCCAAAATGCAAAAATTCACTGTCGACAGCATTTTCAGACTGTGTTCAATGTGTCGACACATTGAAGACTATGTGTCGACACGTTGCACTGTCTCTCGAGAGATGAAAATATGGTGTCGACACATAGAAGACAATGTGTCGACACATAGTGCGAAATTGCAGATATCCTGGAAACAACGCCAGATCATCCAAAATGTTTCAAAACTTTTTAAACACCTCCAACAGTAAAATGAAGCCACTTGATGACCGTTGAAGACCTAGGGGCTATAAGAAGAACGGGATGGAGAGAGAAGGAGCAGCTCGATTATCATCGCAACATCTAGAATGAGAAAAAGCCAAGATCCAAAGAAATCCATTTGTTGATTCCTTCAAGTCTAGAGCTCTCTTTGTCAAAACTTCTCCTCTTGCTCGTCATTGACGACTTTGCCTTCAAAGGGAGAGAAATTTATTGAAGAAGAGGGAAAACACTTGCTATTACTCTTGCCCTAACTTCTAGAGAGAGAAAGTGCTTTGAAGAAGAGGGAAAACTGCATCTACCAGAAAGGCTTGTGCTCACATCTTCCAAACTTTAGATTTCCTTTGATAATCTTGTCTTCTTGCACTCTATTGAGCTTTCCACTTACTGATTTGGCTTAGAGAGCCATTCCACACGTTTTGTGTTTTTCATTGGCTTATTCGGCTTAAAGAGTCATTCCTTATTGCACCCATTATTTGTAAAACACTTGAGTGTTGGGTAAACACTTGGTGAGGTAGAAGAAATCCCATTTGTGAGAGAGTTAAAAGCTGAGCTCGCAAAACGCTTTGTAAAGGTTCCTTAGCACCCGGAAGCTAAGGTGTATTCGCTATTTGAGAATAGTGAAGAAATTGTCGTTATTAGAGAGGCCGGAAGCTAGTTGGCGGCGGTGCTCCTCCGTAGGGGTGTTTGGTCTGTTCCTTGCTTAGGAGGGCCCACCAGGTGGTTTTGTGAAAAACTATTTGGCTGTCGGGTTAAATTTGTTATACCTTCACCCCTTTATCCTCTCTTTTTATGGACCACATTTTTTTATATTGCTTTAAAGGATTTATCATAGGAATATTACAATGACCCGAGATTAACCACCACACATAATCCAATGAAATGTCTCAATCTCAAGACATCTCCTTTATTCAGATGGAAACAAAAAAGATAAACTAGAGGCATTTGCATGCATTATCCATCTCATATGAATGCGCATGATCACATGACATTACAAGAAGTGACTACAAGATGGAACAATCAATCTCATTGAAATGACATAGAGGATGACTAATGGAGACTCAAGAGTCCATCACTATTACGATAGTAGCCCACCGAGTAGATTTGTACCAATGACAATTTAAAGGTCATTCTCAATCAAAAAATTTTAGGCTCACAAAATCTCATAAAAGTTCATGATTTTGTAAAAATGTCATTTTAGAGATATTTTATTTTGATAAATGCAAGAAATATGTCAAAGATGAATACATTTACTTTTTTAAGATTAGCACATAAGAAATCATCATAGAAGACAATCAACCAACAATAAGTTCTATCAAAGGATAATAATATACTAAAGGTGTTTCCTATACCATTTGTCCTCAAATGTCACAAGCGTTCTTGATAGACAAGTTTCATCCAAGTACTCTTTATTGCTCCATTCTTCTTGAATCCTACAAAATAATCAAGAAAATATTTTTGGTACCTAAGCTTTCTTGGGTCCTTCGGTGTTAGCCTTAGTTCCTTTTGGAACCCATGTCTTCTTGAGAGTCTTGCTCCCAAGTTTCTTTAATGCACAATTAAAAATTAGATGCACTTCTTTGTTGGAAAAATAACATGTTTGTGTAAGTGCACAAAAAGACTTAGCCTTCACAAAATAATTCTTAAAATATTGGGGTAATGTCATTGTTCACCCCATAATTATGGAGCAATTGCAATCGAGCCCCCTTAAGTATCAAAATTGCAATTTACACCCCATAAATTTTAGATATTTTCAATTTTCTCCCCCTGTCCAATTTCCTGTCAAAAGTCACGGAATTCGGCATCACGTGCGTCGCACATGCGCCAATCCCACCTGTCTTTACCAAAATACCCTTTGTAAGTGAGACCAAATGACTTAGCTCTACCCTTGACAACCTCGACTACCTATCCCAATTTTGTGCCATCAATTCCTTGCTCCCCCGATTGTGTTTTGTGTGAACCTAACCCAGAACCCAGTCGCCGATCAATTACCGATTCACTTCAAGTTACTTCTCCCTTCAACCCAATCGGCTTTGAGACACCAATTAACCCCCGATTGCGTTGAAGATTATAGTGTAAGGATTGAGTTTGAAATGAAGCCCTAGAGGAAGACGACGGAGGAGATTTCTAAGCCCATCTACGGTATGTGTCAATCATAGTTGAATCCACTATTTAACTTGGTTCCTGTTGTTGCTTTGATGAGTCTGATTCGTTTGATTTGACTGGATGGAGATGTAGACCCATTTTTGGATTTGCTGAGTGTTTGTCGAGTGAGGAATGTTTGAACCTCTAATATTGTGTGTCTGAAGTTGTTGTCATTGTGTATTTATATTGGTTTACTCTGTCTTGAATGTGATATATTAATAAAAGACCAACTATTTTATTCTGGTTTACAGTGGTAGCCAACAAGTTGTGGTCTCTTTGCATTGACACTATGGATTATTATTCTGCAGTGCACATATGGTCCTATGCATTCTTTAGTTTTAGTTAAGCTTTTGTTGTCTTCACGTGCTACCGATACTTTTCTTTTTGCAATTGTCCTTTTGCTTCTGCTATATTCACGTGCAATTAATACCACTTAACTTAAGCTTTGTTGACTCTGACTGTATGTAACCCTTGAATTCAGTCTCTTTGAGTAATATCAATTAGGTTAATTAGTGTACTTTTTTTGAAAATTGTCACCAATTAGGTTAATTAGTTTACTGTTTTGGCTGATTGTCATCATATGCTTAATTAGATTTCTGTTTTGGCTGATTGTCACCATATGTCATGGATGTCATGATCTTATAACTTAATTACTTTGGTAATTAGTTATGCACATGTTTATATAAACTGTTTGTATATATTACATGATGTCATGCTACATATTAGATTATTACTTTGCTGATTAGTTATTAACATGCTTAAATAAACTGTTTATTGTTTACAGGGCCTTACATTGTTAACTTTGCTCACTATTGCAGGTTTGATCTTTTTGTAATGTCGGCTGATTCTTTGCGTTTAAGGTGCACTATAGGGGGAAGTTCGACAGATCAGATGGTTGTGCGTACGTTAGGGGGAACGTATTTATGCACAACGATCCATACGACTCTGATTGTCTATCGTTCAGAGAAATCGAGGGTGTTGTAAAAGAGTATGGATACAAGTCCGGTGATCTAATATACTATAATAAGCCAAATAAGAATATGGCTGAGGGGTTGAGAATCATATCAGAGGATCCTGATGTGCTTGACATGGTGGCTGCACATGTCGGGAAGGAATTAATCGTCCTCTATGTAGTTGGGTTTGAGAATGTCCCCGAAGAGGAATTAGTAGACGATGAAGATAGGGAGAGGTGTCATTTTGGCATAGGTACGAAGTGGTGGAGTGAGGCTCTAAGTAGTGATGACGAATTGTTTGACGTCATTGTTGGTGACATGATGATGTAGAAGAGGGTGGTGGGATGTCATTTGAAGAGGGTGGCCCAATGGGTATGGGGTGGGACTTCATATGAAGAAGGTGGGCCCTCAAATGATAGAGATGATCATCGACATTGATCCAGCACATGTAAACACCCTGGATGTCAGAAGTGATGGAGGGGATGACAATGCAGAGGATAAGAGACATTTTTTTCACCAAACCAAGTATATCTTATGTTTATACGGAATGGAATTTACTAATTGTGCTGTTCTGGGTAATTACAATTATGTAGATTGTTTGTCTGACATTACGGGCAGATACCCTCATATCTCCAGAAGTTAATGAAGATCACGAGGACCACCCTCCTCGCAGTGCCCCAGAGTTCCGGGAGCGTGATTTAGGATCAGTTCCCATTGAAGTGGTGGAGTGAGGCTCTAAGTAGTGATGACGAATTGTTTGACGTCAACGATGATCATTTGCCCAATGGGTATGGGGTGGGACTTCATATGAAGAAGGTGGGCCCTCAAATGATAGAGATGATCATGACGACATTGATCCAGCACATGTAAACACCCTGGATGTCAGAAGTGATGGAGGGGATGACAATGCAGAGGATAAGAGACATTTTTTTCACCAAACCAAGTATATAATCTTATGTTTATACGGAATGGAATTTACTAATTGTGCTGTTCTGGGTAATTACAATTATGTAGATTGTTTGTCTGACATTACGGGGTCAGATACCCTCATATCTCCAGAAGTTAATGAAGATCACGAGGACCACCCTCCTCGCAGTGCCCCAGAGTTCCGGGAGCGTGATTTAGGATCAGTGTCCCTTGGGAAAGGAATGAAATTCGCCTCTGCTGCAATATTCAGATCGGCTATAAAAGAGGCTAATATTACATTGGGGAAGGATGTTCACTATAAGAAAAACAGTGGCGACAAGGTGGTTATGATATGTAGGACTGATAAGTGTCCGTATAGAGTACATGGACGAGCTGAAGGCACTTAGCCTAGATGCGTATGAATACCTTCGAAAAGTGGATCCAAGTGTATGGTCACGTTCTTGGTTTCACATGCATAGTAAGAGCGTCATGGTCGTTAACAACTTATGCGAGAGTTTCAACTCCTACATTCTGGCAGCTCGGGATAAGTCGATAATCACGATGGTAGAGATGATTAGGAAAAAGCTCATGAGAGGATATCAGCTGAAGAGAGAGGGGGTCCTTAAGCACACTGGGCAATTATGCCCACAAATAATGGAGAAGCTTGAGGAGATTGGTCAGGAGGCCACCTATTATCTCCCGACATACGCTGGGGATAGATTCTTCGAAGTTGAGTGTCATCTGAGGCAATTCGTGGTCCACATTCAGAGGCGCACATGCTCATGTAGAAAGTGGGACTTATCTGGTATACCATGCACTCATGGATTTTTTGCTATCATATATGACGGCAGAAATCCAGAGGACTTTGTTGATTGGTATTACACCGTTGAGGCGTATCATCGAGCATACGCACCCATTATCTATCCAGTGCCTTATGAAGATCAGTGGCTGCAACATATGAACCAATGGACCCCCATCATCAAGAGCTCAACCTGGTAGGCCTCGGAAGTTGAGAAAAAGGGGACCAGAGGAACTAGCATCGTCCAATAGAAGGATTCCAAGGCGGCAGAATGGAATCATGTACTCTGAGTGTAAATAGTCGGGCCACAATAAGCGCACTTGTCCATGACTCAATCGTAGAAGAGCTTCACGCAGTAGCCGAAGTGTGTCTAGTGCCCCGGCAACACCATTTGTTAGCAGACTCACACATTCAGATAGTACTCCAACTACCCGCACCATTGGATAGGTGCAAATTTGCTGCACATTATTGTTTACATTCTGATATTCGCTTATTTTTGCCCAATTACCATATGTCGATGATGCAGGAGGAGAGTCAGGGGACAGCACGTGCAGGTGAAGCAACACCGTCTCAATCAATAGTTGAGATACGATATGTACTGGTAAGGATAAACAGCACCAGCTCCGATTATACATTAGTACATCGTCTCTGGTATTTGCTTACTTCATTGCGTATGCTGATTATCACAGCTTACTCGAAGCCGAAGACTTTCGCAACTTATACCAGAGACGGCAGCAGACGGGACTGTAATAGCGAGACCAAAGGTAAGCACATATTGACACAATGGATAATATAAAAATACAGGTTGCCTAACGAGTTATTCCTTTACGTTTGCAGACATCGAAAAATAAAAGGTGGTAAAGCTCAATTACCGTATAGAAAGCCACCTGTAGTGGTAGATGCCCCTAATGTTGTTGCAACAGAGACATGCCCTATAAGGAGGAGTTCTACACAGCCACCTGCATTGAGCAGAAGTTTAGCTACCACGGGGATCACTGCAAGAATACGGATGCGACGATCTGAAAGGTTGAAAGGGGGAGTGGGATCATAGGTGAGCAGTAGCAACAAACCACCAATAGTAATTGACCAGGCTGAGCTAGAATCTGGAGCAGGGATTAGATGCTCTTGGGGGCCTCTTGGTACCGGTGGTGTGAAACTGAGTATTAGACCACCCTTTAGGCTTTGGACAATGCGATAAGGGGAAGGCTCCAGCTGCAGATAAATTGGGGGTGAAGGATAAAGGGAAGAAACCCCGATGGCAATTGTAGTGTGAGGGGTTTTATTGGTATAAATGAGTTCTGTTTGTAGTGCACTTGATATTGCTGTTGGGACTTATTTTATGTTGGGACATGTGCTTGGTTGTCTTTGGTTGCTTTTTTGGGGTTTGGCAAATACTATCGGTTAGCTGTGGTAGTGATTTTAAACAGCCACTTTTGTTGGAAAATGGATTGTACTTTTCATTTTGGACCACCATTTTGTTCACTTGTAATGAATATATGAAGTGGAATTATAGCATGTGGCTTTCAGAACATACTATCCACTCTTGAGTGTAGTAATGACCATTCATTTAGTTTCAAGTATTGACACATAAGTCAGCTTCCTTTGAACAGGTTTAATGCAAAATAGTTTTGATATTTTGAATAAGGTGGTTATGTTATAGTGGTACAGAATATTGATCATATGAATAGGTTTAATGGAAAATAAGGACAACCAGCAATTAATTGAACAAGTTCTACACATATTACAATAACACAAGACAACTACAAAGAGATTACATAGTCACGAATTAAGTGACCAATGACCCAACAAAAAACACCGTGCTGGTTGCAATGTACCGAGAGATGAATTAGAAGATAATACAAATACTCATGCCAGGTAACATGTACCTCAATTGACTACACAGTCCAGAATTATATAGATAGCAACTAAAACTCCAACAAAAAGAAACCAGCTGAAAAGCAATGTGGTCTTATAACCCATCTTCTGGACCTCAGCCTTCCTTCTCTCCACTTGAGTCTCACACCGATGTTATGCAGTCATAGCCTCAATTTTGGCTACTTGTTCATTACTCATTGCCTCAATGGCTAATCGGTGTTGTGAAGCCATTACATCGATCTCTTCTCGATGTTGCGCAATTATGGCTTCTATGTTCTTATTTTGCTTTTGGAGCTGTCCACTAATTGATTTCCAAGAAATTTCTTCACTAAGCTTCTGCCCGTGCATTTCTCGGAGTTGCTGAATCAGCCTTCGTCCATATGCACACATTTTAGGATCTCTCCATGCAAAATAATTGCAATGACCACCATCTTGCAATTAATTAACTATGTTCAACACCTAATTAACTACCTACAAATTTTAGTTAAGTTAATGATGTCAATCTGTGCTATTCACGACAAAACAAAAAAGACACTAAATGTGGGGCAACAACTAACCTTGTACTTCACACAACCCCAGAAGCATCTGCCCCAATTTTCATCCATGAAGGCAGTGGTCGAAATTGCTCTCAAGTCGCAAAAACATCTTGGGCCCTCTCTAGAAGATGCACTTTGTTCATTTCTAGAGCTACCAGTGGTGTATGATTCAGACATTTCAATGGATGAGGCTAACACAAAACAAAATTACCCATTTTCCCCCCTAAAATTAACTCAACAAGTGAACAATGAAAATAACTACAACTAATAGAGAAGTCAGCAAACCTTCACCTCTGAATAATCTCCAGCTGAGAAATCGGTAAGCTTAAGGATTCAAAGATGTGTTGAGATATGGAGGAGGAGGAAGACAGAAAAGTGGTAAAACCTTCAACTATGACAATGGGGAGAGGCCGGATGTTTCTCAGTGGGAAGGGAGGACACCTTCGGCGAGTGGGTTGGACGTGAGGAATGCTTCGGTGAAAGATGGAGAAGTTCAAACTGATATATCAAACACATAGGGGGTATTTTGGTAAAGATAGGTGGGATTGGCGCATGTGCAAAGCACGTGGTGCCGAATTCCGTGACTTTTGACGGGAAATTGGACGGGGGCGAAAATTGAAAATATCTGAAATTTATGGGGCGTAAATCGCAGTTTTGATACTTAAGGGGGCTCGATTGCAATTGCTCCATGCTTATAGGGCGAATAATGACATTACCCCTAAAATATTTTTGGTGAATAGAATGGTTGTAGCCAATTCCACTTTTGTCAAAGACACATCTTTGACTACTAAGAATCAAATCCAAACATTTCTTTCCTTGAGTGAACTTCTCAAAGATTTTACTTTGAAAAACTATTTTGTTATTCCAAGCAACTTTCTCCTTTTCAAATTCTAAAGTTTTTTGATGGAGTAAATCATTTTCAAGATTTAGAGTATTTCGCTCATTTTCTGATAAATCAATTTCTTTTGAGATCAAAATGAGTTTCTTTTCAAGGATGTATATTTTGAACCAAGTTTTTCAAATTGACAAAGAAGTTCATCAAAAGCACTTTGAAGTTCAATATAAGAAAGTTTAAGTTCATCATCCGAAGAATATACCTCATCATTATCTACAACCATGAAGCACATATTTGTGATTTCTCCCTCGTCTTCTTCGGAGGAGGAACTTGAATCGCTATCTTCCCAAGTAGTTTTCGTCGCTTTCTTTTTATATTTGAGAACTGGGCAATCCGCTTTTATGTGACCAAGTTTCTTGCACTTGTAGCAAGTAATGTGGTCTTTCTTGTTGTCCATCTTTGGGTATTCCTTCTTTGGCTCTTCTCTCTTGAAATCTTTGAAGTTCTTCCTTCCTTGCTGTCTCTTGAGGAAGTTTCTAAAATTCCTTGTCATGAGAGCATATCCTCATCTCCACTTTCATCATTATCTTTTTCAATCTCAACTACAAAGGATTTTAAGGCTATGCTTTTCCTTTTTTAACTTTCCTCCTCATGTCCTTTCATGGTGATTTCGTGAGTCATGAGAAATCTAACAAGCTCTTCCAAATGCAATTTGGTAAGGTCATTTGCTTCTTGAATAGAGGTGATTTTGGTTTCCCAAGTTTTTGGTAGTGACCTAAAAACTTTTCTCACTAAATCGGAGTTAGCGTACACTTTTCCAAGAGCAATTAAACCATTCACAATATTAGTAAATCTAGTAAGCATGTCACCAATGCTTTCTTCCAATATCATCTTAAAAAATTAATAGTTATGAACTAGCATACTTATCTTAGATTCTTTCACTTGGTTCGTACCTTCATGAATGATTTCCTAGAATGCCCAATTTCTTTTGCACTATCACAAGTATGTTGGCTTTTGTTCACAATCTATATTTTGATGATTTCAATAAATGGATTAAGTTTACAAAATGGACATCTTCAAAGACAAACATTTTTATCAAAGAGCCAAAGACAAGAAGATTGAAGATCAAGAAGATGCAAGGAGCTCAAAAGTGAAGATTCAAGACCATAGGGTATAACCTTGTAACTCTTAGTTTCACTTTTGACAAGGAATTGAATCACACACTTGTATATCTTTCAAAACGTGCATAAACTTTTTACCTCTTATTTGAAAGATCAAATATTTTTAAATGGTTTCAAAACACCCCAATCAACTCCCAAACCTTTTATATACTTATGGGAAGTTAGTCTTAAAATTGGGTGTTTCAAAGTTTTCAAAATCGTGGTTTTAAATGAACCGGATCATGTGCTTAAGTTGAAGAGGTGGCCTTCGACCGCTGGTGAAGCGGTCGACCGGCCTTCGACCGCTTGGTGTAGCGTTGATCGGTCTATGATTTGAAATAGATCCGTTGAAGCTCTGACAATATGACTATTGGGTAACGGTAACCCTGAAGCGGTCGACCGGTACAACGGTAAAATTCATAACGGCTATAAACGCTAGTTTCTCATGTGGCCTATATAAAGACCTTCCTATTGTCTCTAAACAAGAGAGCTCGACCACATATCATTTTACATAGCTTGAGAAATATCTTAAACCTTCTTATTCCATATTTCTCATATCATTCACACAAATTACACTTTCTTATCCTTGTCATTGTGTGAATCAAAGAGATAGAGTTTTCCATTTTCATATCCACTCTTTGAGAGAGTTTATTCTTATAATCTTCCTATCCAAAAGAGGTGATTCCTTTAGTGAGGTTGTTCACTAAAGAAGAAGCTTAGAGAGGGTATATCTCAAGCTTGGTTGGGTTATGAGTGGTGAGCCCGAAAATCACTTGTTTGAGTGTTGAGCCCGGAAAACACTTGTACGGTTCTCTAGCACCCAGAAGCTAGAGTGTACACTATTTGGAAGATAGTGGAAAAACCTCAAGGCTCGGTAAAGGAGCTTGAGGGGTGGATGTAGGCGGATTTGCCGAACCACCTAAAAATCACGTGTTTGCTTCTCTATCTACTCTTTACATTTAAGCACTTATTTATTATCGCATCTATATACTTGTGCTAAATTAGTCTTTACTTTGCAAACACGTTTTGGGGGTTAAAAGCGAAAAAGTTTGAAAACCCAATTCACCCCCCTCTTGGGTTGCCTTAATCCTTGGACTCACAATTGGTATCAGAGCTTGGTGCTCGTTATACAAGATTTAACAATCTTGAGTTAGAATGACAACTTTAAGCTTCAACACTCAAGTTGAAGGACTTTCCACACTTAGACCACCATTCTTTAATGGTAGTGATTATGCATATTGGAAAGTTAGGATGAGTATTTATTTTCAATCTATTGATTATGATTTATGGTTATGCATATTGAATGGTCCACATATTCCCACAAAGAAAGTTGGAGAGGTTGAAACCCTCAAAAACAAAAATGAATATAGTGACCTAGACAAAAAGAAAATCTCTCTAGATGCAAGAGCTATGAACATATTATATTGTGCTTTAGATAGAGGAGAGTTTAATAGAATATCTTCTTGCACAAATGCTAAGGAAATTTGGCATGCTCTAGAGATTACACATGAAGGGACAAACCAAGTCAAAGAGTCCAAAATTAGTATGTTTGTCCATAACTATGAGTTATTTAAAATGACACCGGAGAATCCATTAGTGACATGTATACTAGATTTACCAACATTATAAATGCTTTGAATGCTCTTGGTAAATCTTATACTAACTCGGATTTGGTGAGAAAAATCCTTAGGTCACTACCAAAGTCTTGGGAAGCAAAGGTGACCGCGATTCAAGAGGCTAAAGATCTCACCAAGCTACCTCTAGAAGAGCTTCTCGGATCCCTCATGACCCATGAGATCCAAATGCTCGAAAATGAAGATGAGAGCAAGAAGAAGATGAGGATCGCTCTAAATCTTCCATAACAAAGATGAGATGACGATGACGATGAGGAAGACATAGTCTTGATGACTAGAAAGTTCAAAAACTTCCTCAAAAGAAAGAAAGAGAAAAGCCTCAAATACAAGAAGACATCATGGAATGTTAACGATGAAAGCTCCTCCTCTGAAGAAGAAGATGGAGAAATCGCTAACATGTGCCTCATGGCATTTGAGGATGATGATGAGGTATACTCTTCAGATGATGAACCTAAACTTTCATATATTGAACTTCAAAATGCCTTTGATGAACTTCTTTGTCAATTTGAAAAACTTGGTTCAAAATATACATCCTTGAAAAAGAAACTCATTTTGATCTCAAAAGAAATTGATTTATTAGAAAATGAGCAAAATACTCTAAAGCTTGAAAATGATTTACTCCAACAAAAAGCTTTAGAATTTGAAAAGGAGAAAGTTGCTTTGAACAACAAAATAATTTCTCAAAGCAAAATCCTTGAGAAGTTCACTCAAGGAAAGAAATCTTTGATTTGATTCTTGGTAGTCAAATATGTGTCTTTGACAAAAGTGGCTTAGGCTACAAGCCTTCTATTCACCAAAAATAAAAATGTCGTTTTTTGCAACAAAGATGGGCATCTAATTTTTGATTGTGCATTGAAGAAACTTGGGAGCAAGACTCTCAAGAAGACATGGGTTCCAAAAGGAACCAAGGCTAACACGAAGGACCCAAGAAAGCTTGGGTACCAAAAATTTTCTTGATTCTTTGTAGGATTCAAGAAGGATGGAGCAATAAAGAGTACTTGGATGAAACTTGCCTATCAAGAAGGCTTGTGACATTTGAGGACAAATGCTAAGGGGAAAACCTTTGGTAACTTCTAAATCCTTGATTGAAAATATGTTCTAAATTGTTGGTTGATGATGATTTCTTATGTGTTAATCTTCTAAATGCAAATGTATTCATCTTTGACATATTTCTTGCATTTATCAAAATAGAACATCTATAGCTAACATTTTTACAAAATCATGAACTTTTATGAGATTTTGTGAGCTTAAATTTTTTGGTTGAGAATGACCTTTAAATTGTCATTGGTAGCTAAGAGGTTGGTACAAACCCACTCGGTGGGCTACTATCGTAATAGCGATGGACTCTTGAGTCCCCATTAGTCATCCTCTATACCATTTCAATGAGATTGTCATTTAAAAGCCCAAACTATTCTTTTAAATGAAAATGATTATTTGAGTTCTATCCATGCATTCATTTTTTGATTGACAAAGGGGGAGATTTCTTAAAGTTGATATGCTTGTATTCCCTTTGATCATGTGATGGGTATTGTAGAATGCATATTTGGAAAAGCTTGATGGATAATGCATGCACATATCTTAATTTTTATCAAATTTTAGGTGATGCATCCATCTAAGTTTATATTCTTTGTCTTTTTGATGTGACAAAGGGGAGAAATGTGTTGATAGTTTTAATGACTATATATTCTCCTTTTGAATTGGATTATGAATATTGCTACTAATGTTTTGTCTCAAGTTTCAAATGATTGTCCAATTGCAAAAGATAGGGGGAGTCATCCCAAAACTATTAATTTATTGTCATCATCAAAAAAGGGAGATTGTTGGCTTTTGTTCACAATCGATATTTTGATGATTTCAATAAATGGATTAAGTTTACAAAATGGACATCTTCAAAGACAAAGACATTTTTATCAAAGAGCCAAAGACAAGAAGATTGAAGATCAAGAAGATGCAAGGAGCTCAAAAGTGAAGATTTAAGACCATAGGATATAACCTTGTAACTCTTAGTTTCACTTTTGACAAGGATTGAATCACACACTTGCATATCTTTCAAAACGTGCATAAACTTTTTACCTCTTATTTGAAAGATCAAATGTTTTTAAATGGTTTCAAAACACCCCCAATCAACTCCCAAACCTTTTATATACTTATGGGAAGTTGTCTTTAAATTGGGTGTTTCAAAATGGTCAAAATCATGGTTTTAAATGAACCGGATCATGTTTAAGTTGAAGAGGTGGCCTTCGACTAGCTGGTGAAGCGGTTGACCGGCCTTCGACCGCTTGGTGTAGCAGTCGACCGGTCTATGATTTGAAATAGATCGTTGAAACTTGACAATATGACCGTTGGGTAACGGTAACCCTGAAGCGGTCGACCGGTACAATAGGTAAAATTCATAACGGCTATAAACGGCTAGTTTTCTCATGTGGCCTATATAAATACCTTCCTATTGTCTCTAAACAAGAGAGCTCGACCACATATCATTTTACATAGCTTGAGAAATATCTTAAACCTTCTTATTCCATATTTCTCATATCATTCACACAAATTACACTTTCTTATCCTTGTCATTGTGTGAATCAAAGAGATAGAGCTTTCCATTTTCATATCCACTCTTTGAGAGAGTTTATTCTTGTAATCTTCCTATTTAAAGAGGTGATTCCTTTAGTGAGGTTGTTCATTAAAGAAGAAGCTTAGAGAGGGTATATCTCAAGCTTGGTTGGGTTGTGAGTGGTGAGCCCGAAAATCACTTGGGGTTTGAGTGTTGAGCCCAGGAAATCACTTGTAAGGTTCTCTAGCACTTGAAAGCTAGAGTGTACACTATTGGAAGATAGTGGGAAAACCTCAAGGCTCAGTAAAGGAGCTTGAGGGGTGGATGTAGGCGGTTTGCCGAACCACCTAAAAATCACGTGTTTGCTTCTCTATCCCTACTCTTTACATTTAACACTTATTCTATTATCACATCTATATACTTGTGCTAAATTAGTCTTTACTTTGCAAACGCGGTTTTAGGGGTTAAAAGTAAAAAAGTTTGAAAAACCAATTCACCCCCCTCTCTTGGAAGGCCTTAATCCTTGGACTCACAAAGTAGATATTCTATTGAATTCAATTATCGCTAAAGCAGAATAAAGAATGTTCACAACTCTAGCATTTATAAAAGTTTTCCTTTTGTCCTCATCGGTATACTCCAAAACGGACTTAGGGAGAATTTTATCATCTACGGTTTTCATTGGATAATGAGGTCCGTTCAAAACACAAAGTCATAGATCATAGTCAATGGGGTGAAAATAAATTTGCATCATTGCTTTCCAATAGGTGTAATCACTTCCATTGAAGGAAGGAGACCTAGATGTTGAGAGTCCCTCAACCTTTGAGTTGTTGCTTGAAGTTTTCATTCAAACTCATGATTGCTAAATCCAAAGATTAAGGCAACCCAAAAGGGGGGTGAATTGAGTTTCTAAACTTTTTCACTTTTATCCCCTAAAATTGTGTTTGCAAAGTAAAGACTAGTTAAGCACAAGTATATTGATCCAACAAGTACGTCAGTGTTAAATGTAAAGAGTAGGGTTAGAGAAACAAACATGAGATTTTTCAATGGTTCGGTAAACCCACCTACATCCACCACTCAAGCTCCTTTCCCGAGCCTTAAAGTTTTCCCACTATCTTCCAAATAGTATACACTCTAGCTTCCTGATGCTAGAAAACCTTACAAGTGCTTTCCCGGGCTCAACATTCACAACCCAAGTGATTTTCAGGCGCACCACTCACAACCTCAGCAAGCTTGAGATATACCCTCTCTAAGCTTCTTTTTTAGTGAACAACTCCACTAAATGAATCATTTATCTTGAATAGGAAGATATAAGAATTGAACTCTCTTAAAGAGTAGATAAGAAAATAGAAAGTTCTATCTCTTTAGATTCACACAATGACAAGGATGTGAAGATGTAATTTGTGTGAATGATATGAGAAATATGAAATAAGAAGGTTTAAGATATTTCTTAAGGTATAGAAATGATATGTGGTCATTCTCCCTTGTTTTAGAGACCCTAGGAAGGTCCTCCTTATATAGGCCACATAAGAAAACTAGCGTTAGGGGTCGATCTGACAATTTTACCGTTGTATTGGTCGACTGCCTCATGTACCGGTCAACCACTTCAACTAACCATTGCCCAACGGTCATAAAATTTGAATGCCGTCAAATTTTATCCTATATGCCCCGTAGACCACTCCATATAAAGGCCGATCCGCTTCATATAGTGGTCGATCGCTAAAACACTATTCATCATCTACTATAATTAAAAAGCTCATTTTTGACATTTTTGAAATCCAATTTCAAAAACCAACTTCCCAAAAGTATAACCAAGGCTTGGAGTTTATATAGGGATGATTTGAAAACATTTAAGGTGCATTTTGGTTGTCAAACTTGTGATAAGAAGATTATGCACGGTTTGAAAAATATGCAAGTGTGTGATTCAAATCCTTGTCAAAAGTGAAACAAGAGTTACAAGGTTATACCTATGGTCTTAAATCTTCACTTTTGAGCTCCTTGCATCTTCTTGATCTTCAATCTTCTTGTCTTTGGCTCTTTGATAAAAATATCTTTGTCTTTGAAAATGTCTATTTTGTAAACTTAATCCATTTATTGAAATCATCAAAATATCGATTGTGAACAAAAGCCAACATGTATGTGGTATGTGTTGACACTATTTGCCCATTTCTCGACACTATCAACACTGGAGAGATTTTTTTGCAACTTGAAAGTGTCATTTCCACTTCAATACATCTTTAAAAATCTACAATGAACAATGTGGACATTTTAGCTTATGCAAAGGTATTAGAGGATATGGAGAGACTTTTTGTAAAGAGAGGTTTTCCTTTTGGAAATCAATTTTAGTAAATGAGTATTGACAAGATTGAGTTCTGAAAATCTTCAAAGCGAGTAAATAGAGCTTGCTATCATCAAAATAAAAAATGGATTGTTCAAGAAACAACCTTGGGATAATAGCATCTAATGATTTTTATCCTGAGGATGTTGTATTTGATATTGGTTGGTTTTTATTTGGTTTATGTCATTATAATTGTGATGATGTTGGTTAGATTTTATTTCATTTGTAAAATTTAATTACGTTGACCATATGTCATTTGATTGATTTTTTATTTTATTTCAAATTAATGTTAAGAATTAATTATTAATCATATAAAATTACAAAAAATACAACCTGAGCCCAACATTGAAAAGTATTTTTTAGAAAATATATTTAAGGTAACAACCAAACGCTGAAAATTGTAATACTTTACTGAAACATAATGCATTTGAAACTACTTTACAAAAAAAAGTACATTAGATTAAAACAAATGAAGCCTTTGTTGAATATATTGTATTCTAGAATACTTTTACAAACGAACATGCCCTTAGTGAAGCCAAAGCTCCAATCAATGAATACCGCATTACCATGCAACTCGTATGAGGTGTCGATTCCTTAGGGAGATAGGTGAAAGGAACACAGTTAGAACAAGAAAATTAAAGGAAACTACTTAATTGTCAATTGGAAATAACTTGATTGAACTATGATTTAGAAACTTAGAATTATAATGGTGAGAATGGTTACTCAAGATTATGGATAGCAGAGCATCAGGAATTCCTCGTTCAAGTCTGGTATATCAGTTTCTCTTTGATTCATTGATTAACACAACTGGGGAATTCAACTCCAAAGTCCCCAATTGGAAGATATAGAACTACAAACCAAAACTTAATTCAAAGGTAACCCTTTGAGAAATCATTCACCACTTTAAAAATATATGAGTTATTATTCTTATTGACATAACCTAATGACGACAATATACCTCGTGGGTAATATTACAACAAAAAATCAAATCAAAAAGAAAATAACTTATCTGAAACACAATCATGGACGTTAACCATTCAATAGACAAAGCATGACTGTATCTATGAAGAGAATCATTCCAAGATCATTCAGAGATGAGAAAACAAACTAATAACAATTGGAGAATGATAAACAAGAGTTGTATCAACATGAAGAACGATTACATGAATCAAAAGCAAATAGATAATACCATTATTTGCACGAGTTCATCCCTAGCCTTGTTTGGAGATTTAGCTATCCATTCGAGTAAAAAAAATCTCTCCCCTAAAATATAGCTAAAGAAAAGAAAAAGAAACTCAAAAACCTCCCCAAAACCTAGCCTCCACGAGCTTCAAAAGTCCTTTCCCACATCCTCCAAGCTATCTTCCTTCCAAAGAAAGAAAATCGTATCCCAAATTCGCACATTCAATGTTCCAGATTTTACTCCTAATATTTCGGGCCATTTTTCTCCTATTAAACGTCAGAATTTGAAAAACGTTAGTTCTGGATGAAATGTAGCCCTTTGAGTTTTCTTTCATATCATTTTTGAATCGTATCAATCTAATATCTGAAGTGGAAGATATAATAATAAAAGTGACGACTGCTCAGAGAATATCATACCAATAATTCTCCAGATATTGCGGCGCCTATTTCGCCTAGTAAATGTCCGAATTTGAGAATCTCTATTTTTGAAGAAAATTTTTCTCTTTAAGCTAGGATTCCAATCCTTCTTGAATTCAATTAATCCCATCTCAGACGGAAGAGATATGACAAAAATACTGAAGACTGGGCAGGAGATCTTCTAATTCGAGATTTTTTTTTGAACTCACTACCCCATATCAATTCATTCAACTTCTAGGTCTTTTTGCTTCATTGGATAGAGCCCAAAACTAGAATAAGCTCCGTCTCTTAGGGTTAGAATTCTAACTCTTCTTAATTTATTTCTTGCAAGAAAATCACCAAAAATTAATCACAACTGGGCACTTTGTAAAATAACATTCAAGTTGGAAAAATACCATTAAAATGTCCAAATTATACTTATGGATTAGCAAATGAACATGAAGAAGTAACATTCAATGTGCACTTTTATGCACTCATCACCCCCCCCCCCCCCCACCTTGCTTATTGCTAGTTCCGAGCAATTTCTATGCAAAAGAGATGAAAAGAATACAACCTCACAAAAACAAGCCACCCATTCACACTTGCCAAATTCACATATCAAAACCATCTAAGGAATCCAATATTCCCACGAAGATCAATCCTCTATAACAATTCATAGAATGTGTGTGTGTGTTCCAAGCTATGACCATCTTATCACCAACCTTAACATATGTAGATCAAGAACACCTCAAGCAAAAGGTTCAACTCTATAATTCACAAGTATTATAGTGTTTCGTGCAAGGGCTCTCTCTATGGAGTTGACAAGTGGTGTACACACATGAAGATTTATGAAATTATGAACAAGCAACAAGCAACAAGCAAACATTGATCTTATGATAGGAATACTAACAAATGAGAATTCAACCATTCTTTCCACAGGTTTACTTGGGATCAGATCGGTCAATGCAAAAGGTTATGCAATGTGGCTTAGGTTAAGGTACCAAAGAAAGGGCAAGAAAAGGATTCAAAGATTTCCAAGTACATACCTAAGGGATCTTACTAAACATCTCAATAACCACAATCCTCATTTGATATATTCTTCAGCCTTTCAAATCAACAAATAATGCCTCATTCATCTTTCTTTCTTTTTCTTCTCTTTTTTCTTTTTCTTTTTTCTTTTTCTCTTTTTTCTTTTCTTTAGCTTCTTTTCTTCTTCTTCTCCTTTAGGAAGGGGCTCGCTTCAGCAATACCTAACTGGGAGGGGTGCACTGTTTTTCTATTATTCATCAATACAACTCTTGTTTATCATTCTCCAATTGTTATTAATTTGTTTTCTCATCTCTGAATGATCTTGGAATGATTCTCTTCATAGATGCAGTCATGTTTTGTCTATTGAATGGTTAACGTCCATGATTGTGTTTGAGATAAGTTATTATCTTGTTGATTTGATTTTCTACTGCAATATTACCCACGAGGTATATTGTCGTCATTAGGTTATGTCAATAAGAATAATAACTCATATGGTTTTAAAGTGGTGAATGATTTCTCAAAGGTTATCTTTGAATTAAGTTTTGGTTTATAGTTCTATATCTTCCAATTGGGACTTTGGAGTTGAATTCCCCAGTTGTGTTAATCAATGAATCAAAGAGAAATTGATATACCAGATTTGAACGAGGAATTCCCGATGCTTTGCTATTCGTAATCTTGAGTAACCATTCTCACCATTATAATTCTAAGTTTCTAAATCATAGTTCAATCAAGTTATTTCCAATTGATAATTAAGTAGTTTCCTTTAATTTTCTTGTTCTAATTGTGTTCCTTTCATCTATCTCCTTGAGGAATCGACACCCCAAAGCTGTGCTGATTAAGCGGGAAGATCGATCTATTTCATTAAAGGAAGAAGTGGATTCGCAGGCAGGAAAAGATCAATAAACAGAAGGCCAAAGAGCAAAAGCCACTCATCAATTGCTTGTGAAATGCGGATGAGCACGGGTAGGTTATACACTTTCTCGAAGCGATAAATGAAAAATAAGATAAGAGATGTTAGCATTAGCGAAAAATTGATCCTATAGTCTTACCCACTATCAAGCGGTTTAGGATCTACCACTAAAGAGATAATATGCCTACCCGTGAAGACGAAAGTTTACCGTGTTGGCAAATCCCAAAAGCCGCCCAATTATCATATTTTCAGGCAACCACTAGTTTTCCCCCAGAGGACCCAGGAAAGTCTTGTTTTTTCTTAATAAAGATGGTGCCTCTAAAATGATGTCTTCAATTTAATCAACAGCCATGGCCAAGACCAGAGGAGAGAGCTCTACCATCACAAGGGATTCCAGATAAAGAGATAGTAAGCAGGAAGGACGACGGGAGATGATCGTTCGGACAGGAAATGTGGACAAGTTTTAGCCTAGCTCCAAGAAGAAGGAACTGGGACCTCATTGAGCACAAGATTTGAGTGGTTAATGGAGAGCACCAAACCCATGCATTGGCTTTAGGGCAAGGATCAAAGAGGCCAGATTTACCTTTATGAACCTCAGCGCAAAATAGTCAGGTTCACTCCTCCTATTGCCTTTACCTAGCGGCAAAACACTTGGAAAGGAAATGCTTCTTCCCCTCTATTGTGCGGGTGCTAAGACTAGGCAAAGAATTAAATGAATCAATTCGCTTGACCAACCCGAGCCTTCGAGCCTCTAGTTATTCTGATTTTGCTAACATCCTTTGATGACAGGTCAGCCGAAGGAAGACGCACCGGGATCCTACTTCTATCTCATCAGAAGCAAGCGCATAGGCTATAGCATATAGAATCCCACCTTCCACTCTATAAACTATTGTGCCTAATTTTTAGCTTTTTGGTCAAAGGTTACCAGTTTTCAGAGCTCACTTTGCAGGTCAGAACTATCGGAAGATGAAAGATAATTTATTTAGACGAAAAGTGTACCGGTGCCATTACCCCAAAAAACCCTACATTAGCAGTTCGGGTGGAATCAAACATAAAACAAAGTCCAAGAAGACCGAGGAGGCCTTGGGGATAAGGTAGCGCACTAATTCTATCTTCCTTTCCTGCTACTAGGGAAGCGCGTGCTACTGCTACTACTTTTGCACCTGCTCTTCCGATTATAATGAACTCCTACACCTGTAACTCCCCTTTATTTACCTCATTTCTTCCTTCTACAAGAGCTACTGCAAGAGTCATGTTCACTGTAGATTTGTCTAAAACTATTCACCCCACTCCAATTTTTTTTTTTTTAGTTTTGAGTTTTAGATATTTTTAAGTCTTCATTGAATTCAAAAAATTTTGATTTTAGTTTTTTTAAAATTTTAAAATATTTTAATTTATTTTAATGATGCATGTCGAATTGCAAAACCCTTAACCGTAACTTAATTTACTATTGGTCAAATGAATAAAAATATTTAAAAAAAAATCCTGTAAATTTTTTAAAATGGACCTAAAATCTAGGAAACGAAACTGAAACAAAGCTAACAGCTTAACACTAGATTGACGTCTTGCTGTAGCTTTAAAGAATCAAAGGGCTTACCACTAGCATGGTAGCCCAAGTGGTATGGGGGTCTAAAATAAGGCACCCAAAAGAGGGTGTGGGGGGGAGATCCTTGGATCAAACCCTCCCACCCCTATTATAACTTACATGCTGGTGGGGTTGTGATGACGGACCTCTCTTCTTGGGGCAGGTAGTTATGACTCAATCCGAACATTCCACAGCGAGTGGGAGTTCCTATGGTCACGCCCAGGGAGAGTTGGCTACACTAGTCGCCCCCTTCCACTCTTTTACTGAGGGAAAAAAAAAGAATAAAAGGGCTTAAAGTAAAGACTATGAGAAGAAAGTCGAGAAACGAGACCTACTGTTTTTTATGCTAGTAGTTGAGAAAAAGTAATAGTGAAAGACATCGTAGATATTAGACAAGTAAAGCATATATTCATGCAGTGCAACGGCACCTCTCCAATTGTCACATCACTGAATAAACCACTAACACATTATTCGCGCAGTGTAACGGCACCTCTCCAATTGTACAATAAAGTCGGTTGGGACCACCTAAATCTAGGGGACTTTAAATAGATCAAGATGAATAGAGAAAAGACAAGAACTTGCATCATCATCTTTGAGCAAGCCTATAACGAGAGAGAGAGAGAGAGAGCTTGAAGAAGAAAGTTTTCTCAGATCCCAAGAAAGCTATTTGCCACCTGCCATAACTCTAGCTCTTTCTCTGATTTTATGTTCTTGCTCATTATTATGCCTTATATTTGCGCATCTAGCTTAAAGAACTATTCTTTATTACCTCTTTTCATCAATCCTTTGTAAAGAATTTAAGTGTGGGAAACATATCGACGTCCTTTGTACCTGGGAGGTATGCAGGTTATGAAGTGCCCATTTGGTCAGAGTTTCGATCATTGGTAGAGGGAGAAGAAGAGAGAAAAGTGTGGGAAACACTCTACCTGTGAGGATAAAAGAAAACTCACCTTAAGTGTTAAGATTCATAGTAAGAGTTGAAGCGTGACCTCAGCAAAACACTTTTAACGGTTACTTAACACCTAAAAGCTAATGTGTGATTGCTATTGGGCAATAGTGGAGAAAGCCCAAGGAAGACAATAACCTTGAGAGTAGACGTAGACAAGTCTTGGCAGAACCAGCTAAAAATATCAGTGTCGTTTATCTTTCATTTACTCTCTTTCATTTATTGTATTTGTGCGATTGTTGGGTGCTTTAATATCTTGAATAGTTCTCTTGGTTTTTTCTTGAAAAAGTTTTAATTTTTATTAAAACTTAATTCACCCCCTCTTATGTCACCTAGACTCACAATTAGTCTGTCTTTTCTCTTTGAATTTAAATTTAAAAGAGTAATCCTTAGGTACATTTTTTCTATGGATTTTAGCTTGACTACTTCATTAGGGTTTTGTCCTTTTAGGTTATCATCTAGACTCACACTTCACATGTCAACACAATAAAAAAAAAACACTCAAGTGT
This sequence comes from Morella rubra, assembly GCA_003952965.2. Taxonomy (NCBI): domain Eukaryota; kingdom Viridiplantae; phylum Streptophyta; class Magnoliopsida; order Fagales; family Myricaceae; genus Morella; species Morella rubra. The sequence goes on along the minus strand of CM025851.1, from coordinate 9,548,701 downwards.
ATGTGGTATATGTTGACACTATCTTCCCATGTGTCGACGCCATCAACACTGGAGAGATTTTTCTGCAACTTGAAGGTGTCATTTTCACTCCAATCTATCTTTAAACACCAACAATAAGCAATGTAGACATTTTAGGTTATACAAAGGTGTTAGAGGATATGGAGAGACTTTTTATAGAAAGAGGTTTTCCTTTTGAAAATCAATTTTATTAAATGAAGATTGACAAGATTGAGCTTTGAAAACCTTCAAAGCGAGTATATAGAGTTTGTTATCATCAAAATAAAAAAAGATTGTTTAAGGAACAACCCTGGGCTAACAGCATCTAATGATTTTTATCTTGAGTATGTTGTAGTTGACATTGGTGGTTTTTATTTACTTTATTTCATTATATTTGTGATGATGTTGGTTAGATTTTATTTCGTTGGTTAAATTTAATTATGTTGACCATATGTAATTTGATTTATTTTTTATTTTATTTCAAATTAATGTCAAAAATTAAGTTTATTAATCATATATGATTATGAAAAATACAACCTGAGCCCAAACATTGAAAAGTTATTTTTCTAAAAATATATTTAAGGTAACAATCAAACACTGAAAATTATAATACTCTATTGAAACATAATACATTTGAAACTACTTTACACAAAAAAGTACATTACATTAAAACAAATGGAGCCCCAGTTAACTGAAGCCAAAGAAACACTTCTTCAATCAATCAATACTGCATTACCATGCAACTAGTATGTTGCATAGGGGATTTGGAGAACTACATTTGTGATTCAATTGTTTTTGAATCTGACTTATGAAATTTGATTTACAATTTGTTTTTACATTATTTCTTAAATGTATTTTATTCACTCACTATCAGATGGATGACTTGGATATTAATAAGATCAACCCTAGTATGCCAACATCTGTAGCTGAATCATTTCCTAGTTTGGTTTCTCCTTTGGTATTTTTAAGTTTTGACTTTTAGCTATTTTTTAGTTTTAGATTATTCATCCCAATCCTATTTTTTCTTTTCTCTTTTTATATTTTTAGTTTTGGGTTTTTTCTATTTTTAAATTTTCATTTAATTCAAAATTTTTAGATTTTAGTGAATTTAAATTTATGTATTTATTTATTTATTTTAATGATGTGTGTCAAATTGCGATTGAAGGGGAAAAAATTGTTCTAACCGTAACTTAATTTACTATTGGTCAAATGAATAAAAAGATTTTTTTTTAAATCCGGTAAATTTTTTAAAATGGACATAAAATCTAGGGAGTGAAACTAAAATAAAGCTCACTGCCTGACACTAAGGGCATGTTCGTTTTGATGAAATTTTTAAGATTTTAAGTGTTATGATAATTTTTAGGTAATGTTGGAGTCGTATTGGTGTTTGTGTAGAAGTTGTTGAGATATAAAAAAAGTAATGATGATTTTTAAGGTTGTTGTTTGTAGATTATTTTTATTGGGATGAGTAAAAAAGATAAAATGTAAAATAATATTGTTTATTTATAATATTTATTATAATTTCGATTTTATTTTTTATTTGTTATTACAATATAAATATTTGAAAGGTATTTAAAATAAATAAAAAAATAGAGACGAGAAGAAGAAAACGAAAAATGACTAATGTGAGAAGAACTTTTGCCGCCTGACTCGTGAACTTTTGCAAAAAAAAAAAAAAAACAAAAGAGAAGAACTTTTGCAAAAGAGTCATTAACACCTACTAACAAGCTGCAGGTCACAAGGGAAGGGGGGGAAAATTGCGGCAGCATATTTAATGGTCGGATGAAATGACCCTACGCCCTAAACCAAAGCATCAACTTGTGTAAATCAGTTGGGGGTATTTTGTCCATTCACATGTCTGAGTATTTAATGAGCTGAACGTGTGGGCCATGTGTTTTTTAAAATTCTATTTTACCCTTCGGTTTTGATGTACTCAACGCATGACTAGGAGAGTACTTTGATAATTCGGCATATGTATAAACAGGGCAAAATCGAAAGCTAAAGAACTACATCCTCAATTAAATCATCTTCGGTGGGAGTTAGTGATAGGTTGAATACAAATTTTAAAAATCTGGCAAAAAAGAACATGTCCTAAATCTAGATTGACTAGTTATTGCAGCGTTATAGAATTAAAGAGCTTAAAGTAAAGACTAAAACAAAATAATAATAATAAGAAAGTCGAGAAACGGGCTTTATTTATGTTATGGTTTTTTTTCTAAGCTTATTTATGTTATGGTTGAGATAAAGTAATAGTGAAAGACGTACGTGGTAAGCATTAGACAAGCAAAGCATATATACTGCACGCATTGTCACATCACTAAAGAAACCACTGACACATTATTCACGAAGTGCAACGGCACGGCCACGAGTCGTGATCCCATTGAAATCCTAAGGAATTATATTGGCAATCACTCATAAAGTTACTTGGCCTCTGGAAAATTCTTTAAGCTTAATTAATTTATTGGTCAATATTTTTTCTTTTTACTTTTTTATTTGATCTTTTAGTTTTAATTTTTTTTTATGAGAACTACTTGAGTTAATTACTTATTCTAAAAAGATACTCCTATTGAGATATAATCCATACATAAGGCAAGTATATATATTTTACTAACAGAGAATGTGTCACGATTGAGCGACCTAAACTAAGGGAATCATGTTGTTTTGTTAGTTCGGTGGATATTATGTTAGTTGCGACACTAGAAGTATCTTTTTAAAACGAGTAGTTAATTCAAGAGATTCTTAAAGGAAAGATTAATAGTAAGAAATCAAATTAGAAGATAGTTAAATTATAAGAAGTATAAGAAATCAAATTAGAAAATAGTTAAATTATAAGAAGGGTAGGATTAAGTACGTTAATTTTTTTATTGTATTCAAGCTATATATAGAATAAGCTAACAGTTAAAGAAATATTTTAAAAGAGAGGAAGCGTTAATTAAATTGCTTTTTAAAATTATTAGAGAATTGACCATTTAGAGATCACGAAATTAGAGGACTGCTTCGATTAATGGAGCCTAGAAGGAGTTGGCTCATCGTAGGTAACAGGGTAGAAGCCTAATAATTGGAGCGAGAAACCCAACTACTTTTGTGACGACGATGGCTTCTCTTTCTGGTCACAACATCCTATTCATCGACCCTTGTATATTCGTAGTATCAGAAGCCAGGATTTGTCTTTAGGAGATTAAATATAATCTTTGTTTAATTTTTTTTTTTAATTAGGTATTGAGATCATCTTATATGTATTTTGACTAATTTTGACGCCTTTAAATTTTTATTATAATAAAAATAAGTATAATCAAAATGTTACAACGTATTTTAAAACTTAAATTTAAATTATAAACTTTAATTTAAGTGTAAAAGTTAAATTTTCATAAATTATGCTAATTGAACCGGATATTCCTTCAACAAGTAAAAATCATCAATTATTATATCAATACTAAAATTTTATACAGCCAAATATAACCAAAAGTTTAAAATATCCGGAATAAAGGGCTAATAAGTTATTGATAAAGGCATGAAGCAATGTTAAAATCTAGCAAAATAATATAGGTATAAAGAAATAATAGAGCAATAATAATATTTTGTTTAGAATTAAAAATAGAGCAATAATATTTTAACTAGACAATAATAATGAAAATGAGTTTGTTTTTTTTTATAAAAAAAAGACAATAATAATTAAATGTAATAACATTTAGAATTCTAACTTTGAATAGAAATTCTTTTGTGTGCAAAGCAAAAAGTTTGTTGTATTCTAAGTGCTGAATATAGATTTTGCTATTTTCTGTATATGAATAAAAAAAAAAAAAAAAAAAAAAAAAAAAAAGATAAAGGCCATTGAGAGAAAATATGAATAATAAGAGTGTATATAGTGAAAGAGAAAAAACAGATGAATTTTAGAAAAGAGGTAAAGAGAAAGAAAAGTAGAAAATACACAATCTAGAAGAGAGAGAGAGAGAGAGAGAGAGAGAGAGATTCTAGAAAAAAGGGAGGGAAGAATTTTAGAAAAAATTAGAGGAAGAGAGAAAAGTAATAAAAACACAATTAGTATTTTTTTTTCTTTTAAAAATTGAAGGACTCACTTATAAAGTAGTTATGGAGGGGCATTAGCAAAGATTACTATCAATTTTACCTTTATATTAAAAAAAAAATTGCAAAATTTTGAAATTTTATCTATATATAAATTTTTTTTTGAAAAACTTCTTTATTTTTGGGGGGTGGGGGGCGGCCAGCTTCGGCCCTGCGTAGTACCTTTACTTCATTCGATCAAAAAAGAAAAAAGTATTCCATTGAGTGCACTTTTCCAGCATATTTGGGGACCGTCTCATTGAGTGCCCTTTTCCAGCATATTAACCTCTCAAGTAACGCAGCGAATGTAGCTAATTAAGCGAGCTGGGGAGGGGGATAAGTTGGGTGGGGTGAGTGCAAATTAGGAAATAAGATCGAAAATGGAGGTTCAGAACAAGAAGGGAGGGATATTGTTGAATCATCTTGCATTATTCTTGGTGATGCTGATACTCCTCGACTCCTCTTTCTCATGTGGTGCTGCTGTCCTTGTCAAGAGCAACTCCAGTTTCCGCTGCGATGGCCGCCTCGAGGAATGCATGATCGCCGAGGACTTAGAGTTGGACTTCCTCATGAACCCCTATGTGAGCCGGATTCTCCAAAGTTCTCCAAGTACAACCGCCAATATTCCTGGTCACCCAGCCGTTCCTTGAGGGGATCATCCCCCTCAATATTCTTAAGTGCATCAAGCCCGGTCGTGGAAACAATCATCCATGTAAGGTTCCAAATGCTTACTCCAGATGCGGAAATTAAAAAAACCCCTAAATCTTGTTATCATATTGTTAAATAACCATGGATGGATACTTCGGATATGTTAGAAATCCTTTCTTTCTTTCTTCTTCTTCTTCTTCTTCTTCTTTTTTTTTTTTTGTTTGTTTTTTGTTTTTCAAGCCAGCTGCTTTTGTGTTTTGTTTGTTTTAATGTATGCTATCTATGTAATGTGTCTAAAATAGTGTAGTGTATGTTTTGTTGGAATAAATCATGTCTATCAATTGTCGTGAAGACCCGCATGCACATGGGTGTAATTAGAAACCTTATGCAATCGATCAAAAGATATATGCAGGTTGGCAGGGTCGGAGGAAGTCTGCTTAAAGCTTCCAGGAGTGATCCTCAATAACAATCCCTCCATTAATATTATTGTACACACGAGGCCCGGTTTTTAATTTTTTCTATATCGATATGTCGATGCAACGACGTCGTCTGATGTGATTATATAACGCAATTTGTCTGCCAAATGTAGGAGCTTTGCTAAGATGCGTATCAAAGCCTGTTTACTAATTAATCACGTCACTTATTATCTGGATACTGAGAGTTTCAGAATTTAACCAAAAACACAAAATTTAAGAATTATGTTTAAGTTTTTTGCAGAAAAAATTCAGAGCTTTTTCTCTCGCATGAATCCATGTAGTCCAGGATTGTTCTTATTCAGAGAAAACCCTGCTGCTATTCCTAGAATGTATGTTAGAAACGATGTTGAGGTAACCTAGACATCATCCTCGAAGAGAAAAGCAACACAAGGAAAAAGGAAGGTAACTCTTAGAGGTTGGGCTAGTACGTGGTTAGTCTTGGGACTTGGGATTTACTCACCAAGATTTTAGGTTTAAATTTTTTATAAAGTGCTACATACCTACTTTTTGGGATTATTCTTAAGGATTGCTATAGATAATTATTTGATTTGTGTGAAATAAGAAAAATTGTACAAACTTAAAAATTAATCGGCTCAAAATTAAATACCCTAAAAAAAATGAAAGCAACTGAAGGAGATGTAAAGCAAAAAAAAAAACCGATTTGGGTACAATGGACGGACTGCACATGCAAGCTTGAGAATTAGTCGGACTAAACCTCCGAGTACCATTTCTCATGAAAAAATAAATAAAAATAAAAGCAACTGTAAAAGATCTGAAGCAAAATAAAAAACTGACGCGGATTGCAAAGTTCAGAAGAAAAACAAGAAGAAGATTAAACAAATACAGAAGTGAAAAAGCAAGGGTGTTGGTCTACCACTTTTGCTTGTTCCCACTTTCGTGATGCACGTGACAATCTGAAGGTATCGAAAAGGCTAAGGACCTAATTATTGCTTCGCCCTCTACCAAAACTGGTATAGCTTCCTTTTTTTTTATCAAGATTTTTTTTTTTTGTTTATGATGATAACAAATTTGGGTTCGCCCATCCTTTTTAGACCGCATCAATAATACTCAATGGGCCTAACACTCTAACCCAGTAGGCAAACGAAGGAAGCCCACCAAACCGAACATAAATGGAGGAACCGCCCATGTTAACAAACTGCTTATAGCCATCACTCGTATGATGATGGAGAAGTTTAACTACACCATTTCTGTTCTTTAGGGAAGAACTCAACCAGCCAATGTCCGAACACATTCGAACATAATTTTTTTTTCGCAGCGTGTATTTTTCGTCCCCAATTTGTGTTCGATTTTTGTTTCAATTTTTAAGAACACAAGATGTATATTTAGAAATGAATTCAACAGGCCAATGTTCGAACAAATTCAAACAGAATCTTTTTTGGCAGCCGCTAATTATTGTCCCTAAATTCAAGTTCAATTATGTTTGAATTTTTAAAAACACAAGATACACTTTTAAAGATGAATTCAACCGGACAATGTTCGAATGTATTCGAATAGAATCTTTTTTAACAGCAGGTACTTTTCGTCCCTAGCCAACGTTCGAATATGTTCGAATGATTAAGAACACATGCACACTTTTGGGGACAAAAATCTTCGTTGACCACTTTTCTTCTCTAACATACGTTTGAACATGAATGAACACATCATTTGAATAGAATTGAACGATGGGTCACGTATGTTCATTAGGTGACGTTTGTTTTGTAATGAACACATTCGAAAATAATCCATTAACAGTATAAAACGCATGTTAGTAACGATCGTTCAAAAATATCCCGCAATATAAAGCGTGCATTTGTTTTGTGTTTGAATACAAAGGATGTGTCGACACATATATGAATAGTGCCGACACATATGATTGTTGTATATGTTTGAATCCTGTATGTTCTGTTGTATTCGAACATAATGGAATACTAAACAATTGTTTAGTTTCTAACAAATGAAAATAAAATAAAACAAAGCAAAACAAAAGTAAAGCCTTATCCACACTTATAAGATCATTTTTCAACAACCAAAGACTATGCTTTAACGTCTACAATACTCATAAGATAAGCAACTCTATATACATTGTTATTCCTGTCACTATCAATACAAGATATACAATAAATTATCCATAAATTCAATTAAGACGTGATAATTTCATACTTGGGTATCACGATGACCTTGAATTAAACTGAGTCATCATGCTCTAAAGATTCCAGAAGTGATCCTGATATGATCAGTAACTATCCAGCCAATATTGTACACACGAGGCCCTCCTTTTCACTTAATTTGGTTTTTAACTTTTTCTATATAGATCTGTCAATGTAACATCTGATGTTTAGAAGCTTTGCTAAGATTCGTATAAGAGCCTGTTGAAGAATTAATCACTTCATAATTTATTGTCTGGCTACGAAGTTTCAAAGTGTAACACCATACACAAAATTTAAGAATTATGTTTAAGCTTTTTTTAAAAAAAAATTCAAAGCTTTTCTCTAGCATGAATCCCTTATTCCACGATTGTTTTTAGAGAAAATTATCCAAATAGTTCATATGGTTTTACTTTGTTACAAATTGATCCTTATGATTCCAACTTCAACGAATTAGTCCATGTGGTCACCAATATGATACATGGGATCCTCCGTCCACACCTCCATTAAACCCTTGATGGAATATGCTGAAATCTTAACATTGTCTAAGTGTTTAAAAATGGACACGTCAGCGTATTCAGTCAACGAATTAATGGATATGTAGACGAAGGGACCCTTGTGCATCATATTAGTGACCACAGAAATCAAATCATTGTAGTTGGAATCACAGGAACCAATTTATAACAAAGCAAAACGACAAGAACCATTTGGATAATTTCACCTTGTTTTTATACCAAGAGAACATCATGCTGCTATTCCTATAATTAATGTATGTTAGAAACCAAATTGAGGTAACCTATAGGTCATGCTCGAATAGTAAAGTGACAAATGAAATTATGGTAACTCTTAGAGGTTGAGCTAGTGGTTAGTCTTGAAACTTGAGGATTTAGTCTCCACGGATTCAAGTTGAAATTCCTAGGTGCTAGGTACTAAGTTTTTGGAATTTTTCTTAGGAATTTTGACCTGATAATTATCTAATTTGTGTATAACAAAAACTAGACAAACATGAAAATTAGTATTAAATACTCCCATAAAAAAATATATGAAAACAACCGTAGGAGATGTAAAGCAAAAGAAAATTCTGATTTGTGTACAATCGAAGGACTGCCCATGCAAGCTTAAGCATTAGTCGGGTTAAACCTCCCAATTCCATTTCTCATATAAAAAATAAAAAATAAAAGCAAGTGAACAAGATCTAAAGCAAAAAAAAAAAAAAACTGATGGGATTTAAAAGCTCAGAAGAGACAAACAAGAAGATATGACAAATACATACAAGAATGTCGGTCTACCGCTTTTGTTTGTTCCCGCTTTCGTGATGCACGTGACAATCTGAAGGTATCTACAGGCTAAGTGGGTGGCCGAAATTCACCTACCAATTTCTCAAATCGGTATTGGAACATTTTTCGATAATTTTTTCTAAGTTTTTGTACATGTCACCACTTGAGTCTGATCAATCTTTGATCTTCCTTGATTCTTCGGATCTTATCAATTTCATACTTTGAGTCTTATGAATCTAAGAAGTTTAGTAGCTCAAAAATTTTGTCTCCTTCCTCTGCATGCTTCACAGTTGTCACATGTTTTTCTCAAAGCTTGGTCAACCATATGACTCACTATTATGTAGTCAATTTTTTAAATATAACCTTAGCTGTGATATGGTGTGAGATAATTAGGAATCTCAGATTTCGGCCGTAGGAATATATAAAAATTTCTTTTTCATTTTTTCTCTTATATTCTTTCGTAGATTTTGGACTTCTACTAATTACAGTCCATCAACATATTACAATTGATCCCCAAAGAAGATAAGATTGATTTGTAAAATTTCTTTTACTAACAATTATTTGCTTATCTACTATTCCCAGAATCCTAGAATGTATGTTAGAAAGGACGTTGAGCTAACCTAGACATCATCCTCGAATAGTAAAGCAACAAAAGGAAAATGAAGGTAGCTCTAAGAAGTTGAGTTTGTGGTTAGTCTTAGGACTTGGGGATTTACTTTCTCCAAAGTTTCACGTTTAAAATTCAGAAAAATTATAAATAGCTCACTAGGGTTTAACACTTTTTTAAAAAACTTACTTGGTTTTAATTTATGGGAAATTTACAAATAACACACTAGGTTTTAGTGACTTTTTAAAAAATCACTGGGTTTTAAAAAATTTAAAAATACTCACTAACACTACAGAAATAAAGACCTATAGCGCGGCCGTAAACCGCCGCTATAGGTTCCAAAACCGCTGCTATATCCTATAGCAGCGGTTTTTTAGCGGCGGTCTTAACCGCCGGTATATCGCCGTCGGCACAGCCCTATAGCAGCGGTTGTGGAGGCCGCTCATGTATACGTGACCGCCGCTATAGACCAACTTTTTGCCGCGGACGATCTGTAGCGGCGGCCAAGTGACCGCCGCTACATGTTTTTAGCAGCGGTCTGATATAGGGTTATAGCGGCGGTTAGGTGACCGCCGCTATAACCCTATACGTTGGTTTCACCTATAACGGCGGTCACTGACCGCCGCTATAGGTTCTTTTTTTTTTTTTTTTTTTTTTGGGTTATATTTTCCTACCATACAAATTTGATTATAGATTTTAATTGATTAATGCAAACAAAGAAAAGTGCAATAAAACAAAATATATTTCATTATAAGGGGTCTTACAAGTTTTACATCAAACAAAAATAAGTTAATGGTATTTTCTCAATAGACTAAAAGCTAACAAGTCATGACATTGAAGTACAAATAACTCTAAATTTAATCCTGTCCACCTTCAGCACCATCTGCTCCTCCACTTTCTGCGTCATCGGCATTGTCTGCTATTACAATATTGTAAAATTAACAAACAGTAATGACATGAACAAAGATAAAAGAGCTTCGTACATACTTAAAATTAAATTAATAGCAGTATTCATTTATGTTTGTATCTTACCAACACTTGTTTTCCGACTTGCATGAGATGATCTATGAATTGCTGGTGAAACCTGATTGTTATTGGGAACATCTTGGTATTGACGTTGCTCCTACAACAGTTAAACAAACATTAATTAACTACGAAATATACATAAATAGAGTCAATAGTAATATTTAAGGATAAGTAAATAAAACTTTTACCCAAGCTTGTGCCATCATTTGTATTGTAGATTTGAGCGATGCTACTTCAGACTCCAACATCTGAACTCTATTTTCCATAAATACGGCTCTCTCGTTACTAGAGGATGTAGGCTGACTGTATCTTACGTTGGTGTTGGTAGGATGAGATGAAGGAGTTGGTCCTAATCCAACGCCGCGAATGCGACCATGTCGTTCTGGACCAATCACTTGTGCATATCGGTCAGATGGTGACCAACCGATGCTGCCATCCACTCTAAATTCGTCAGAAGTTTGTGAACTTCCTGAATCGTTCAGTCCAATCTCCTCCATTCGCCTCTGAGAGAGTACAACGTACAATTAAATTTTGAATTAATATTCGCACATTGAAATCAAATCTCCAATTGTAATAATGACATACTATTTTCTCTGCTACGTCCGGATTTATTGGAGATCCGTCAGAACGCATATGGACAGTTTTATATAAATCCGCTCGATTGATTGGAACTTGTTTCTCTTTTTCCTGCATCACAAACACGAAATCGTGATGAAATTTTAAATTACAAATAAGAATGACAATGATAAGTACTATACTATTAAACAAACTAATGAAAGTACTACATACCAATTCGTGAGCATAACGTGCGAAGCTCTTTGATCCTGCAGTGTGGACCGTCGTTTGGAGCGATCTATTTTGTTTTCCAGCATGACTTCGATGCTTCATTAACATCAAGACAGTTAAAATTAATAAGAAGTTATATTCATAAAAATTATAATACAATAAATAAATGTCATACCCGTCCTGCATCAGAATACCAAAAATCGACTAATTTGCAAAATTGCTCCAAATTAACGTCTGTTGGAGCATTATTTTTCACATACTGAGGCGTAAAGGCCTCATCAAAATATTTTTTCTTTAAACTACACTTGTAATTCCTCCATTTCTCTCCTAAATCTTTGAGGAACCAGCTCTTGACAATATCCCCCAATGGAGGCTCGGGGATTGTAAACCGTTTCTGCAAAATATACCCCAACAGTTAGGTGCGTCAATTATTAAATTCATATAGTTGAATAACAATTGTGACAAATAACCAAAATTATACCGTCATGAGGCTCCAACAGTCCTCTTTTATTGACATTGGGAATTTACGCCAGTCCGCCGCATCTAGGGGGATTTGATTCGCAACACGGGCAACACAGCCAGTGAATTTGTTAAATATTCCCCCTTCATCACCCAATGGCTGCCCATTGCCATTGAATTGTACTGGAATCAATTCGTCTTCCTTCAGATTCCAGACGTCCGTCATCCGCGTGCCGCCACGCACTTTCCGGACTTCAGTATGACCTGCACATTTAGCATGTGAAACGAAATCGAGTAACATATTTCCTTAGATTATCTCTATTGTGGTTATGAACATACCAATTATTTCATTATCGTTCAAAGATTGATCATAGTCGGACGATGGCATCGTAGCCTGTTCTGAAGGATGCGCAGGTGGCTGTGACGGCGTTGCTTCTTGTGATGTCTTGCTTCTTGCAATGGTGGCACAGGGGGCTGTGATAAAGAAGATATAGTCCTGAATCTCTTCCTCGTCATTGTACCTATACAATGTATTGACATGCATAAAAGTGATTTCAATGTCACTTTGAACAATACAAAACACATTTCCTTAAACAAAACATCAACAAAACGAATATATCGTAAATCTGAGCATGTAAGAAAAAAATATTTCAAACACAAAAACAGAGACATATTTGACATACCATAAGAAATTCCTGAGGTATATCTAGTGTTGTTCCTTCCACCTCATTTCTAAACCACGTCAAATCATCGTGTACATTCTCGAGGATTTGCTCAACGTTGAAATTGTAAGGTTCATTTTCACAGTAGTCATCTATGTCGTCATCATTACCAGCATCAAACACATCTCTTGGTTTGGTCTTGACAACTACTTCCCAATTTGGATGTCTTTCATCTGCTACATAGTATACTTGAGATGCTTGTGGTGCCAAAATGAATGGATCATCGCTTAATCGATCTCCAGTATGCACTAAACGCGAAAAATTAACAAGTTCGAATCCAAACTCATCAACTTTATATCCCCTACCAATAGCTGTATCAACCCAATCACATTTGAATAGTACAAAACATTCTTCACCAAAATAGTTTAACTCAATGATACTTATAATTCGCCCGTAATATGTGGTGCCCCCTTCAACAGTCACACATACTCCACTATTTTGAGTTGTTCTGCCTATTTCATTGTCTTTTGTACGAAATTTCACACCATTATATACATATCGGCTAAATGATCTAGCTTCGGGGTTTGGACCTTTAGCAAGCCATCGAACTCTATTTGGAAGTTGATGCTTCATCATCTCGTCCACATTTTGTACCTATTTTCCTCGAACAACAAGTCAAGATTAAACTAATTGTAAGTTTCAAAGTAATCAACCAATACAAAATATTTTAAACATAACACATACATAGTTTCGAAACCAGTCACAAAATTCATCCCTATGCATCTTATCGATGACATAATCTGTGGTCGACTACTATGATTTCTTGCCTTCAATCGCTCCTTATGCATTCTACACATCGACAATGAATTCTAAAAAATTAATTTCACCATCGATAAAAACATGTTGAATGAAATAGTTAGAAGTGTAACATCACTTACGTGCGAATTTGAATTAACTCATCGCAATTAAAAAGGATATATCGATGAGCCTGCATGCATGTTTTCATATCAAGACGAACAAATGATATTCCTCCCATAGTATCGTCTACATTTCTTGGTGATCTATTAAAGATAGTTGGAACTGATTCTAAATATCTTGAACAAAATGTTAAGCATTCATCTGCTATATATCCTTCAGCAATAGAGCCTTCAGGTGCGGCCGTGTTGCGCACGTAAGATTTGAAACGGTGCATGCACCTACATCAATAATATTAGACTTTATTAAATACAACACGTGAAAAGAAACGTGATATAACATATCTCTATAATTCATATTACCTTTCAATAGGATACATCCACCGAAGTTGAACCGGTCCACCCATCTTACATTCTGCAACTAGATGTACGACCAAGTGCACCATAACAGTAAAGAATGCAGGCGGAAATATCCTTTCAAGTTGACACAATGTTATAGGGATTTGAGCCTCAAGTCGATCTAAGTCCTCTATCCGTAATGTTTTGGAACAAATTTCTCTAAAGAAACATGACAATGAGATCAAAGGAGAACAAACCATGCTTGGCAATGATCTTCGTATTGCAATAGGCATCAAATGCTGCATCAAGATGTGACAGTCATGACTCTTCAAACCTATGATATTACGTTGTTGAAGCTTGACACAACGTGATATGTTCGAAGCGAAACCATCCGGAAATTTCGCATTCTTTATCACTTTTAGAAAGCATTCTTTCTCTTCGCGAGTCATTGAGTAGCAAGCACCAGGCAAATGAACCTTTCCTGCATCAGTGATCTTTGGATGGAGATCATGTCTTATTCCCATGCTCTGTAAGTCAAGACGTGCCTTATAGTTATCTTTTGTCTTCCCGTCCACATCTAACAATGTACCAATGATATTGTCCATTACATTTTTCTCTATATGCATGACATCTAGATTATGGCGTAACATGTTATCCTTCCAATAAGGCAATGTGAAGAAAATACTTTGCTTCTTCCATACACTTGACTCAAAATGTAAAGTACCCTGTAATTCCCTGAAAATGTCATCACCGGTCATAAAATAGGTGGTGGAGTCATTTCATAAGTACCATCAAATGATCTTTGATCTCTTCTCCACCTATGATTTAATGGTAAGAACCGTCTATGCCCCATGTAGCAAAATTTTCTACCATTATCCAACTACCGTGACCAAGTCTGATACATACAACATGGACATGCAAGACGTCCCTTTGTACTCCATCCAGAGAGGTCACCATATGCAGGAAAATCGTTAATTGTCCACATCAATGCTGCACGCATCTTAAACATATCTTTCGTAGCAATGTCATAAGTATCTAATCCAACATCCCACAACTCTTTTAACTCTAATATCAATGGTTCTAGATATACATCTATCTTGAAAGAAGGAGATTTCGGTCCAGGAATAAGTAATGACAACATTAAAGATGAACGTTTCATGCACATCCAAGGAGGCAAGTTATATGGTACTAATATCACTGGCCATGTGCTATGACTAGTGCTCATGTTTCCAAAAGGATTAAACCCATCCGCTGCTAACCCAAGCCTAACATTACGAGGATCAGAAGCAAAATCAGCATACTATGCATCAAATGCCTTCCAAGCTTGACCATCGGCCGGATGCCTTAACAACCCATCATTTGCACGTCCATTGTGATGTCATTTCATATGAGAAGCAGTTTTTGAGGACATGAATAATCTCTGCAAGCGGTGCTTTAAAGGAAACCACCGCAAAACTTTCGCCGGTTTTTTCTTGGATCTCTTAGATGATCCACCTTCATTCGGTGAGAAAATATTTCCCTCCCCATTGCCCTTCCATTTTGAAGCTCCGCACTTTGAACAAACTTCTAATTTCTCATTCTCATTCCAAAACAACATACAACCGTTTGGACAAACAGGAATCTTTTCATATCCAAGTCCTAACCCTTTCATGTATTTTTTAGCTTCATAAGTGTCCTTCGGTAATTTTGCACCCGCAGGGAGCATATCACCCAGTGTTTGGAGTAACCACGTAAAAGAGGTATTACTCCATCCTCCCATGCACTTCAAATGATATAACTGTACAACAGCAGTTAACTTACTAAATTTTATGCACCCTTCATACAAAGGTTCGTCTGCATCTTTAAGCATGTCATAAAACTTTGCAATATTTTCAGTAGGAAGTGGATCTCGTTGTTCTCGTACATTATGGGATTGTGTTTCCGGTACTAATGGAAATACCTCGTGTAATAGTTCATGCATCCCAGATAAGGGTTCACACATTTCATTATCCCCAACAGAAATAGAAGGATGACTAGATGCTGCCCTATCTCGCAATTCACCATGCGCAAACCAATAATCATAACCCGGAGACATCCCATATTGGACCAAATGATCATGTACCGTACTGATGTTATACCTCTTGTAATTGACGCACTTTACACAAGGACAACAAATTCTCTCATCACTACCCATACTCTTAGATGCAAAACCCAGAAACTCATTGACTCCCAACACATATTCACTTGTCCCGCGTTTCTTTTTCATCCAACTCTTGTCCATGAGCGACAATAATAACTATATGAAATGCAACAAAAAAGATTATGCATAAGATTTAATGTTTTTCACATTTTATCAAGATTTTTCAATAAAACTAACATAAATTAATAAAACAACACACGTAACGAACATCATATAACAATTACCCCTCCAATCTCCAATAAACTCCACAGAACCAACAACAAATAATAGTTAGCCCTACCCTCCGCCTTCCAACAAGAACCATCCCTACCCTCCGCCTTCCAACAGAACCCACAAACACCAACATCTCCAATTAACTCCACAGAACCAACAATAAATAAAAGTTAGCCCTACCCTCCGCCTTCCAACAAAACCCACAAACACCAACATTCCAATAAACTCCACAGAACCAACAACAAATAAAAGTTAGCCCTACCCTCCGCCTTCCAACAAAACCCACAAACTCTTCAACAAGTTAGTTATTCCGTCCACTTCCAATAAAATCCACAAACTCTAATCTCTAAAAAAAAAAGGAAAAAAGAACAAACAATAGTAATTGACGAAGAGATTCAAAATACCACTGACCTGTGAAAGAGTAATATGTGAATGGCAAGTCACCTAGTGTCCCTCAATCACAGTTACGAAAACCACGGTAGTTGAGACTATTGAGTTCAACTGTGAAAGAAATTTAGAAAATAGATTTTTAATAAAGATACCTGGTCCAAAAAAACATAGTAAAAATAGCGGACTTTTGGACATCAATAAATTCATACATTCCAATTCATATATTTCAGCAACAACCAGCAACAATTCATACAAAACAAAAGATATATTTTCAGCAGCAACCAATTAATACCAGCAACCAATTCATACAAAAATTTTTCAGCGCATTCAGCAACCATATTCATAGCAACCAATTAATATTCAGCAACCAATTCATATTTATATTTTCAGGAATAAATTCAGCATATCAAATCAATTCATACAAACCAATTCATATATTTTCAACAATAAATTCATACATTATAATTCATATATTTTCAGCAACCAATTAATACATAGCAACCAATTCACAAACGCATATATTTTCATAAATTCAAATATTCAATTCATATATTTCCACCAAATTCATACAAAACAAAAAATATATTTTCAGCAATCAATTCATACAAACTTCATATGCAATTATATTTTCAGGAATAAATTTCATCAGCATATATATTTTCAGCAATCAATTCATACATTCAACAGCAACCGATTCATTCAAAAAACATAAAAATACATCAGCAATCAGGCAACCAATTGCAATGATATATGCAATCCAGGTGCAGCCAAAGGCAGCATCAACCAAAAGTCATCACAAGTTCATATGAGCACCAAAGCAGTCAACATGCACCATGAGCAATCAATTGCAAGGATATATTTTCAACCAATTCATACAAACCAATGCATATATTTTCAGGAATAAATTCAAACATTCCAATTCATATATTTCCAGCAGAGATATATTTTCAGTATAATACAAAGTCAACACTCCAAGCCCAATAATCCAATTCATAAGCCCTGACCTCCAATCTCCATATAATTAATTTCATTCATATTTTATAAAATAAAAAATATATATTGAGTCTAAGTCACTGACCTGAACAGCAATGCAAAACCAACACAATTGAATTATTTCGTAAATTTCTAACGGGGAGAGTTGAAATTCACGAAATTAAAAGGGGGAGGAGATTTGAAGTGCGAATGGGAGGTGGGGGGCGCTGAAATTGGCGGAGGGGGCGGGGGGGAGCTGAAACTAGTGGAGGGGGCGCGAGGGGGGTTGAAGCTCACGTGCAAAGAGGGCGGCCGGGAGGGTGACACTCACTGAGGGGCGCGAGGGGCCTGAAAATCGTGGAGGAGGAGGGGGGTGATGAAATTTTCGGAGGGGGCCGGGGAGGGGCTGCAATCACGAGGGGGGGGAGGGGAGGTGAAATCGCGTGAGGGGGCTGTTGAAATCGAGAGAGGGGGCGCGGGGGGAGGGCATGCAGCGACAGTGGTGATTTGGGGGGGCGGGGGGCGCTGTTGAAATGCCGAACGGGGAGGGAAATTCTGAAATCGCGCAAGGGGGGAAGAAGAAAGGGGGGCGCGGGATGGGGAAAAATTGTGCCCTAAACGCGCGTTTCATTAAGTCTCGGTCATTGACCGCCGGTCATAGTGCGGCGGTCACCGCCGCTATATCAACCGCTGCTACTTTGGTCTATAGCGACGGTTTTTGACCGCCGCTAGATGTTTTTTTATTGCGTTTGAGATAAACCGCCGGTATATAGGGTATATAGCGGCGGTTTTGGTGACCGCCGCTAAAAGGACCGCCGCTGTAGACCTGTTTTTTTGTAGTATAAGTCTGTCATTTTGATATCAAAACTCACTGGACCCAATGCCGTTAGACCTGCTTAATGGAAAATCCATCTCAGCCAATCATAATGTGACACATGTTATTAAATAAATATAAAAAAAAAGTAAATATAAAATTAATAAGAAAAATAGATTGGGCAATAAAGCGCAACTCAATTTCCTTTTATTTATTTATTTTCCTTCTTTGGGTTGCGCTCTATTGCCCAATCTATTTCCCTCTTTAGATGCATCTCTTAGTCCAGCTCTTTTCCTTTTAGGTCCAACTCTTATCAGCTTTGGGTTGGGCTCCCAACTCAAAAGTCTTTTATTTAGTCTCTCTTTTAATTTTTTAGTTTTAGGATAGGGTCCAGATCCACTAAAGATCATATTGGGTCGTTTAGTGTCCTCATTTTGGGCTCCCATGGGCCTCCAAAATGGCCATTAAAGCTTCTTTAAATTTTTCTTTGCTTTAATGATTGTCTTAACTCTTATGAATGCCTCTTTTACTCATCCAATATTTCTTTAACTTTAGCTAGAGTTCTGATTTCAATAACTAACCATATTTCTAGGTCTTCCACTAAATTTTTCTTGTTTTTCATCAGATAAAGAAAAAATTCACATGCAACACTTTTTTTCTGATCGTCTCAACAAGTGTCCCAATATCTCCCTCCCAAAAGGGTTTTGGGACTGAAAAATCATTCCTGCTGAAAATGTAGTTCCACGGCATGGAATTTTTTTCGTCCCAGAAAAAATGTACTATTTGGGATGGACGAAACTATCCCAAAAGGCGTCAAGCATCAAGAAATATTTTTCCATCCCAGAAAGTGTCGTTCATATGATATTAAGGGGCAGCAATCACTACTGTTTTGCAAGGAAATAAATTTTGTCCCAAAATATCCGTACAAACAAACATATTACCGTTCGAACAATTATGTGTTTTCTTTTATGTTCCGTGTGAACGGAAATTAAAGGCTCAACGCTTTATTATTTGATAGCGTTCTTTCCCATTCGAATATTCGTTGAAAATCTTGTGCTTTATTGTTCAAATAATTACATTACCAACCATTCTTTACAGTTCGAACATCACGTTAGGGACAATTCCTTATCGTTCTATATAGTTAGAATACGAAGATCAGCTAATCCTGGCTTTCTTTCCTTGGACCTCGCTGTAGACTTCATGCTCAATGCAGGTCTTGCCCTCAAATATGCACTTCTACTATAAAGCTTCCAACTTTTTCTCTATGCGTCCATCTCAAAAAAGTAAGACATTACTTGAATACAATGAAAAGTAAAATTATCCAACAATAGGGTGGGGGAAAGCTAAAAGGATACCTTATGTTTATTTGTACTATTATTTAATTAATCTAGATTTGTTTAATTAATCTGTTATCTCTGTTGTTGGGTTCACGTTAGGTGGGGCCTGCAATTAGAGCTCTGCAATTTTTAACTTGTTATATCTGTCGTTATTGTCTTGTTAGATAGTTATTGTTTTTGTTTGGTACTGGTGTGATTTCTATATCAATATTATTGTCTCTGTCCTTAGTAGTGTGGTCCCTATGTATTCTCTATGTATATCAATATTATTGTCTCGGTCTATAGTGTGGACCCCGACCAATCTTTGACAAGCTCGCCCAGATGTGAGTCAATGGAAGCAAGCTTATGGGATATTGCTGGATGGGAGAAATTTACTGAGATCGTAAAATAACGTTAGATTAGGGTTCTTCGAGTTCAAGAAATTGGGAATACAGCGATTCAGGCAGCCTACATCTTTAAAGTGGAGCCTAAAATGTTGTCATATGTTGATGATATGTTTAGTTGTTTTGTAGTCATTAAGATGACATGGAAATCAGATAGGTTTCATAGTATTATTGAACATGATGTGACCACCGTCTGCCACATTGGACATTGCCGTTAAGGAGCTAGGCGAGACTTTATGGAGTGACTTAAAAGAAAAGTTATTAAAGCCCAGGGAGCTGTGAGGAAAAAAGTGAACCCTGGGGACCATTTGGAGAAAAGGCTAAACCCCAAGGACCAGCGGGTTTATTAAGCCTAATTTTTAAGTGTCTCTTGCATCCTCCCTTCCCAAAATGTTCCTCTCCCGATCAAGTTTCAGTGTTCATGATAAAGCAATAAAGAAAGGCTCTTTAAGCCAAATGTGCAAATGTAAAGCACAATGATGAGCAAGAAGACAAGATTAGGGAATGAAGGCTCTAGTCTTTTCAAGTGTAAGCAGTAGCTTTCTTGGGATCTGAGTTCTTATCTCTTTTTCAAGCTTTTTTCTCTTTCTTTGGAGGTTAGGTCATAAATGATAATGCAAGTTATCTTTTTTTTTCTCTCTCCATCCTGTTCTATTCATAGTCTTCAAGACTTAAATGGTCTCAAGATATTTTATTGTATTGTTGGAGAGGTGCCTTAAACTTTTTAAAATAAAAGGACGAGCTGGAAGCATTCCAAGAAATTCTGCAAAATTGCAGCGTGTCGACACATAGTTTGCATATGTCCATACCATCATACTTTCTGGATTTCTCTTGGGTGTATGTGTAATGTGTCGACAATAACTTTCCAAGTGTCGACATCATCAAAATTGTTCTCAGTGTCTTTAGCATGTATCGACACGTATCTTCACATGTGTCGACACCATCAAAAACTCAAGTGTATGTGTATGTGTCGACTATCTGGCCATTTCTCGACACTATCAACACTGGAGAGATTTTTCTGCAACTGGAAGGTTCATTTCCACTTGAATCCATCTTTAAACACCTATAATGAGGAATGTGGATATTTTAGCTTATCCAAAGGTGTTAGAGGATATGAAGAGACTTTTTGTAAAGAGAGGTTTTCTTTGGAAATCAATTTTAGTAAATGAGGATTGACAAGATTGAGTTCTGAAAATCTTCAAAGCGAGTAAATAGAGTTTGCTATCATCAAAATAAAAAAAGGATTGTTCAAAAACAACCTTGGGATAACAGCATCTAATGATTTTATCTTGAGTATGTTGTATTTGATATTGGTTGTTTTTATTTGGTTTATTTTATTATAATGTGATGATGTTGGTTAGATTTTATTTCATTCGTTAAATTTAATTACATTGACCATATGTCATTTGATTGATTTTTTATTTTATTTCAAAATAATGTTAAGAATTATGTCTATTAATCATATAAAATTACGGAAAACAACTAAGCCAACATTGAAAAGTATTTTTTTTAAAAAAAAATATTTAAGGTAACTACCAAACACTGAAAATTATAATACTTTACTAAAACATAATGCATTTGAAACTACTTTAACCAATAAAAAAAAAAAAAAAAAAAAAAACATTACATTTAACAAATTTGTTGAATATAGTGTATTCTAGAATACTTTTACAAACGAACATGCCCTAAGTGAAGCCAAAGCTCCAAACAATGAATAATGCATTACCATGCAACTAATATGTTGCATAGGGGTATTTGGGGAACTAGATTTGTGATACAATTATTTTTTAATCTGATTTATGAAATTTGATTTACAATTTGTTGTTCCGTTTATTTCTTAAATGTGTTTTATTCACTCACTATTAGATGGATGACTTGGATATTAATGAGATCAACCCTAGTATGCCAACATCGGCAATTGTATCCTTTCCTAGTCCAGTTTCTCCTTTGGTATTACCTCCCATTTAGCATCAGACAAGTGAAAAGCCTATTGGTACTGGAGATAATGAGGGTTAGGCTATTGAGTCTAAGCATGGTAGCCGTCCACCACTTCCTAGGTCCTAGAGTAATAGATTCAAAGCGTGTGATCACTTCACAAGGGATCCCACTTCAAATCTCATTGCACCTTTATACCCATGTAATTGT
Organism: Morella rubra; assembly: GCA_003952965.2. Classification (NCBI taxonomy): domain Eukaryota; kingdom Viridiplantae; phylum Streptophyta; class Magnoliopsida; order Fagales; family Myricaceae; genus Morella; species Morella rubra. The sequence goes on along the minus strand of CM025851.1, from coordinate 9,526,871 downwards.
TGTGGTGGGTCTCTCAAGTGTCACTCGAAAACTCAATGCATGTCATCCTAGTTGAACCACTTAAAAAGATGTGGAAAAAACAATTGATTGAAAACTAAGGCTGACAAAAGTCAATATTTCCTTAGTTTTAAGGCAACGAATGATGCAGAAGGAAGTGAAAAGAGTATGAGGTTAGCCGAGTATAATGAGAAGAAGATCGAGCAAGCCCTTAGTAAGATAATTATTTTTTGACGAATTATGAGGATGCAGAACCTGTTCAGTGAATGAGACTCGAACAAAGGCCATTGTATTCTTGAAATTATCGAACAACCAAAATCCCAAGGCTTGAAGGGCACCTAACATGGATAGAAATATTTCTTAACTGCAATTAAAACCGTATCATCAATTCAATACTTAACCAATTAAATGAAGCTGATCATAACTATATTTAACCTAATTAACTAAACTTGGTCAACATTCAAGCTTGAAAACGGGCGGAGTTCAATAAAAAAAAAAAAAAGTGAATGTACTTCATCACTTTTGTTTGTTCTGTTCTTTCTATCTCAAGACCATAACAAATCCACAATGATTGTCTAGGGAGATGCTCGTTTTCTACAAAATAGTTAAGCAATTTCAAATGGATGAAATAATTATTCAGAAAATTTGTGACTAAAAAAAATGTGTGGCAAAAACACACTCTTTCATGATGACAAATAAAATATGTCACAAAAAATAGTCTTTAGTGATAACAATAAAATTCGTCACAAAAAATAAAATTTGTCACTAAATGATTCAAAACAAAGAATATCCGTTCAAACGATTTTTTGTGAGATGAAATTTCAAATTTTGTCAGAAAAGAGCAAAACCCATTCAAACTGGTTATATTTCATTCGAATGCATAAACCCGTCCAAACGGGTTATATGTCGTTCAAACACAAAACCCATTGGAACAGGTTATATGCCGTTCAAATAGTTTTACGTGACGAATGACAGATTTTGTTACCCAAACTCTTTCCTGATAGGCCTACCATCAAGAATTGAGTGATGAATAGATTTGGCAGCCAAAACATTTGGTGACAAAAAGATAGCTTTTGGTGACAAATTTTTTTGTCACCCAAAGCTCAATTTCTTGTAGTGATTATATGGTTTGTAAGACTAAATGATTAAAAAAAATTCCTATGGGCACTAAACCAAGGGCTTGTCGATTTTGAGTCACAAAATTGGGTGGGCTGGGCTTGAGGAGTGGGCTGAGCCGAGCATGGGCTTGATGGAGGCCCATAGGCTTTTATTTCAAGCTCTTGTGCAATTAAACCTATTTTCTAGGACTATTTTAGCTAATTAAATGAAATAAATCCTAAACATACTCCTAAGATGCACGGCTAGGCTAGAAAATATCCTATTGGCTTAGTAATTAAGAAAATAATATAATCATGGGCAAAAAGTTTGGAAAAAGTTAGGTTTAGAAAGGTAATATAAGCAAAAACAATGAAATAATGGCATTTCAAATTTTAAAATTGCAAAAAGTCTCTATTTACTAATTACTAAAATTATAGAAGAGTAAAATATAGTACTAAGTTGAAGAATTTGAAAGAAAATGAAAGAGGAAATTTTTCTAGTAATTAACGGCAATTACTAGCTATTTTTAGGGATTTTTCTATATTTTTAAACTAATAAAACAATTAATCGAAAATAATAATTAACTATTATTTTATAAACTAAACACTTATTTAAAGAAAACTAATAAAGTTTAAAAAGTTGGGGTGTTGAGAACACCCTGACCTCACGACTTCGGGACACGCGAACTGACAATCTGGGATTGGATCTAGGTGTCTGACACATAAGAGGTGCTGATAGTGCACTCATATGCATGGACACCGATTGACCCACCTCCAGCGTTGCGGATTACTCCATCGTTAATTGACTTCTCGTCCGAGCTGGTTGTAGAAGTGTCGGCGGGCATTGTTGATCTCATGGGAGTTGATTAGGGCCCGTGAACTATGTTATCTTTTGTAGTTATTTCATTTTTAACTTGTGGACAACCTTATGTGTTTTCTTTTAACGCTTTTGGGATGTAAAGCTTTCCTTTGGGGAGCCTTGATAGGATTTAGTGAGCACTACTTTGGCTCGCACTTTTGCATGTGCCCTAGCGTCCCCTTTTTGTCAAAAACCTCCCTAGTGAGTTTAAGGAACTATCCCCGTTTATTGTGAAATACTCTCTTGTATCTTTCCTTCTATGTAGTCAATAGACCTAGAACTGCTATTTCCAATTTCCAATTTCCAAATTTCCAAATTTTCAAATTTTCAAATTTTAATTTTAATCTAATTATATTTCGTGAATTATTATTAATATGGGTAACCCGCATCAATAATGAGACTTGTAAGAGTTAATTATTTTTCCTCAACTAATTTTGTAAACTCTTCTTAATAAATTCCTCGGTAGCTCATATCCTCTCAAAAATAGGAGCCTTTTCCTATTGATCTTTCCGCGTTAGGTCAAATGTGGGTATTTTAATCTTTCGAGCACTTGGGAAACATACATTTCGTCACCTCGCCATATGTGCATTTTATTACTATAAGAGATCTTAGAGATAAGCATGGGCAAGAGACACGGCGAATCTCTATTCACCCGAGAAGTTTTGGAAGCTAATCTGCCAACCAAATTCCACATGTCAGTTATCGATAAATATATGGGCACCGATCAGCTGATTGATCATTTTGAAGGATATTGCTCATAGATGGACTTGATTGACACGCAGGATGCCATCAAATGCAAGGCATTTCCTACTGTATTGGCTGAATTAGCCTGTATCTAGTTTAGTAGGCTTAAACTAGATTCTATATCCAATTTCAAAGAACTTAGCCGCGCCTTCGTGAGCCATTTCATAGCGAGCAAACTATAGAAAAAGTAGGCGATCCATCTCTTGTCGACCAACGAGAAGGTGAGAACCTCTGCGACTATGTGGCCCGATTCAACAAGGAGAAGTTGAGCATGGAGGATCTCGAGGATAAGGTGGTCCTCACGACCATGGTTGACAGTTTTACAAACGGGTGATTCCCTTTCTCCCTAGGCAAGAAACCCACGGAGAGTTTCGAAGAATTTACGGAGAATGCCTCGCAGTACATGAATACAGAGGACATGGTCCTAGCCCGTCAGGGACAGGCTCTCGAATTTGGAGGTGTGCCGGCCAAAAAGAGAAAGGAAGCGGTTCCCAGTAGTGCCCCGACAACGGAGAATGACAAGACGATCGAGGTGCGAGCGGATCGTCCGAAATTACAATTTAAGCTGCTCAACTCTCCCGTAAGAAAGATTCTCATGGAGATAAGGAATGATTTACACCTCCAATGGCCCTCGAGGATAGGGTCTGACCCCAACAATAGAGATAACAACAAGTTTTTTTCATTTCAATGATGATCATGGCCACGACACAGATAAGTGTGTCTAAAACAACAGATAGAATCATTGATTTAACAAGGGCATCGCAGGAGGTTCATGGCTGTAAGAGCCACGAGGCCTCCCCCAAACCAACGTGAAGAGTGTGAGCCAAAAAATCGACCTGGTACATACCACGAAAACGATCGCCCCCAAGGGAACCGTTATGACGCCGAGGCACAAAACCAGAGACTTCTGAGAGAAGAAAAGTATTGACCTCAAAGATTGATCAGCAAGATAAAAACTATTTCTGGAGGGTTCGCAGCCAGAGGATCCTCAAAATGAGAATGAGAGATTGAGAGGATTTTAGAGTGTTTGAGAGGGTCAGTGAGAAATGAGGAAATAACGCCCGTTCCAACGCGTTCGAGCTCATTTAAATTAATCGTCATAAACTATCCAAATTCCATGGATGTAAACCTTTCAACTTTGGTTCACTTTCTATTGGAATGTCCTGACAGAGAGGTTTAAACAGTTATAACGATAAACAACTGTCGTTAACAATGACAGTCATTTAATGCTATGGATTGGAAAGTGCGTTCTAACACGTCCAAACGCAGCATGCTTTTTTGGGACGCAATGTCGTTTAATACCAAAAGATTCCCTAACGTTCAAACGGCAATGTATGTATTCCAATGACTCTTTTCGGATGGACAAGATTGTCCCTAATAATTAACCATTTTTTTTATTATGGAAATTTCTATCGCAAAAAAAATATTTATAGTCTCAAAAACAACTTTTCAGGACGCTTTTATTTTGTCCCGAAAAGCATTCTAACCAGTTTTAGAGTAGATTTCAAAATCCGTACCAAAAAGTCCAAAAAAATCTATCCCAAAAGTTCAAATTTGTGGTACGTAGTAGCAAAACATAAGAATCAGCTCCTGAATAATTTTGGTTTAAGTAATTGGTTCCTTTAGAAACTGGTTGATAGGAGCTCCTTCACTTGGTAAGAGAATAAATAATAAGTTCGTGTTTTCAGCCCGATTATGTAATGAATAAACCAACCCTGAACAAATCCCAAACCCGACCCAATAATTTAATATATAATGCAGTTTTAAAGAAAAATTGTGTGAAAATACACTTACTATTTTCTGTTCAATTAAATTGAACATGTTTGGCAGAGTAAATGGAATAATTAGTGAAATTGCAACATGTATTTTGGTGGCTAACATGGATAGAAATATTTTTCACTTAACCAATTAAGGAAGCTTGAACAGTTTAATTTGTGTGTTCTGTTCATTTTACAACTCTAATGATAACATTAAAATTTTAAATACACTTTGCACCACTTATGTTTGGGAGTGTTGACAAATTGCACCATAATATTTTATTTTTGAGATATTAAGCTCATTATATTATCTCACTCAACGATTTGTACCCTGGAGCGGAATTTGGCATTAAATTAGAGACGGTAATTGTTTACACGTACCTCTTACGTGACTTCAGTCCCTGTCAGATTATCTTATTGCTCTTGAATCTTAAACAAATCACAATTAAATAAGCTTCAAACAAGTCACGATTTTTGTCTATTGGGTTTTGAAGCTCATTTAATTGTAGCTTGTTTGAGATTCAAGGACAATATGGTGATCTAACAAGGACTAAGGTTATGTGAGAGACATGTGTAAACGATTACCATCTAATTTGACGTCAAGTTTCTTTGGAAAGCAAATCGTTGGGAAAGATAACATAATAGATTCAATATCTAAAAAATAAAATTTTTAAAATATAATATGTAATATGTTAACATTCCTAAATTTAAGAGATACAAAGTATATTTAACTCTTGAAATTTTCTCCTTAAAAAAAAAACTGAAAACATTTGGCTTTACTTGTGACATTATTAATTTCAAGCTCAAGACGATAACAAATCAATGATGCCGAATCCATGAACGTGTGGGCCTCCACCAATTATTCAGCGACAGATCTAACTTTGCTTTCTAGACTATCAGGAAAGTGTGGGCCTCCACCAATTATTCACCTTGATCTTGTTTTCTCTTTTTGGATTTTAGTTTTTTCATTTTTTAGTTTTAGATATTTTTAAGTTTTCATTTAATTCGAAAGTTTTAGATTAAAGTTTTTCTAAAATTTAAAAATATTTTAATTTTTCACTTATGTTAATGACACGTACTTGTCGTGTTGCGATTAGACCTAATCGGGACAATTTTTATTTTTTGTTAAAACCCGTAAGGGACTTGGATTTGGTAACTCAATTCAATGCTAATCAAATCCAAGCGATAATAATGATTTTTTTTTTATAATTCGGTAAAGTTTTTATAATCTACCTAAAATCTACTAATCTAGTGAGATAAAGTAATAGGGAAGACCTAGCTAGTAGAAATTAGATAAGCAAGCATACCGCAAGAATTGTCTGATAAATTTTTTTCAATTAACAGAGAATTGACCATGTAGAAAATCACGAAATTAGAGGACGGCTTCGATTAATGTAGCCGAAAAGAAGTAATTGGCTCATCGTACGTAACAGGTTAGAAGCCTAATAATTGGAGCGAGAAACCCTACTACTTTTGTGCCAACGCTTTGCTATTGTTTTCTCCCAGAGAAATGGTCACAACATCCTATTCATGGAGTATGGCCCTTTAATTTATTCGATCGAAAAAACAAATTCTTCCATATTTGACTGTACTTTTCTTTTGGCCATCATCACTCCCTTCTTTACCCGCCTTATAAGTGAACCTCTCATGTAACGCAACGAATATAACTAAGCGAGCTGGGGAGGGAGATAAGTTGGGTGGGGTGAGTACAAATTAGGAGGAAGATCGAAAATGGAGGTTCAGAACAAGAAGGGAGGAATATTATTGTTGAATCATCTTGCATTATTCTTGTTGATGCTGATACTCCTTGACTCCTCTTTCTCATGTGGTGCTGCTGTCCTTGTCAAGAGCAACTCCAGTTTCCGCTGCGATGGCCGCCTCGAGGAATGCATGATCACCGAGAACTTGGAGTTGGACTTCCTCATGAACCCCTATGTGAGCCGGATTCTCCAAAGTGGAGGAGATATCAACTCCAAAGATGGCGGTAAGCCCGCCTATCAAAACCCTTGTGGGAATCCTCAAGACCCTCAATATGATCAGTGCATCGCTCAAGCCAAAGGGAAAAACAATGGATGTAAGCCTAGAGGTATTTACCACAAATGCGAATAAACAAAACCCCGCTAAATCTTGTTATCAAATTATTAAATAACCGTGGATGGATTTCGGGTATGTTAGAAAGCCTTTCTTTCTTTTCTTCTTTTTCTTCCTTTTTTTTGTTTTTTGTTTTTTGTTTTTTTGTTTTTCAAGCTGCTTTTGTGTTTTGTTTGTTTTAATGTATGCTATCTATGTAATGTGTCTAAAATAATGTAATGTATGTTTTGTTGGAATAAATCATGTCTACGTACGACTGTCGTAAACGCCCGCATGAGCACCAATGGGTGTAATTAGAAACCTTTTGCATTCTGTTAATGTTATTGACAAATTCCGTTTCAAATTTGAGTTGTAATTTGAATTGTTTAGTTTAAGGTTTGTTCAAGTGTTCAACATGTCTCCTAACAAGATTAAAATTGGAAAGCATTTGAATCACGAAGATAAAGACGAAGGATGTTTGAATTTTGAAAAAGGAGTTCAAATTTACAAAGTGATGTTCGAATTTTGAAAAAGAGTTCAAATTCACAAAGTGTGATCCGATCTTAAAATCTCTAAAGTGTATCTCCAGAATATGATCTTCAGGACGCTTAAATTTTAAAAAAAGGAGTTCAAATTCACGAATTGTGATCCGATCCTAAAATTTTCGCTTGATTTTTGCCTAACCTTAGCTCGAGCGAAATAGGTGATTTTTTACACAGTAAGTTTCGCCTTACCTTTACCCTATTTTGGCTCGAGCTAAACTGCCACTTTCTCATACAATGTATTTTGCCCAAGCTTGGCTCGAACTAAAATCTCTGATTTCAAATTTTCTTATCTTTTTCTATTTTAACCGTGAGACATTCGGCCAAGATATTTACCTAAGTTATTTTCATCCTTCCTTGGCGTCTTATGCTTGAGAGAAAAGTTCTTTGAGACCTTTACACCTAAAGTGCTTATATTTATTTCTCTCCTACATCAATCAGCTCAATCACCATTGAAACCAACCTCCTTTGAGAAGCCTTCAGAGAGCTTAAGGAGATTAGCAGCCAGAGTTACTAGTGTTGAAGAGATTTACAAGAAGAACCTCAAAAGGCTTAGGGTTAACCGCAAGGGAGCAAGTTTAGATTGGATTACCTAGATTATTACTACGAGGTTGTCAAAGTCAAGCAACTGGATGTTGCTCGTGTTTGAGTCACCAGTGTAAGGTCTATCTTCTAGTGAATTTTTGGTAGCTACTAGCTGAGTGATTTTTCCTTTGATAAGGTTTTCCACTTCGTCATCAAATCTCTTGTCTTGACATGTGATTGATTTTTACTTTGTGCTTGATATGTGTTAATCGTTTAATACTTTCAGATCTAGACAAGACTAATTTAGAACTTGTTTTAAATTTGTCTATTTATTGAAAAAGAAAGTAGCAACACCTATTCACCCCCCCTCCCCCTCTCTCTAGGTGTTCCATATGGTCTAAACCTTGTTTTTCACAATCGATCAAATGATGTAGGTTGCTGGTTGCGGAGGAAGTCTGCTTTAAAGCTTCCAGTAGTGATCTTGATCTGATCAATAACTATCCCCCCAATATTGTACACGCCACTAGGCCCTCCTTCACTTAATTCTATTTTTAATTTTTTTTTCTTTATCAATCTATCTCGTAACGTCTAATATATATAGGAGCTTTGCTAAGATTCGTACAATAGCCTATTGACTTAATTAATCACGTCATAACTTATTGTCTGGCTACCAAGAGTTTCAGAGTATAACCAAAAACGCAAAATTTAAGAATTACGTTTAAGTTTGTTTTCAAAAAAAATTCAGAGCTTTCTCTAGCATGAATCCATGGTAGTCCACTATTGTTTTTAAAGAAAATTATTCAAACGGTTCATATGGTTTTACTTTGTTACACATAAATCATTATAGTGCCAACTTCAACGAATTGGTTCCTGTGGTCACCAATATGATGCACAGGGTCCTCCGTCCACACCTCCGTTAAACTCTTAATGGAATATGTTGAAATGTTATATTTAAAGATGGACACGTCAGTGTATTTAGTCAGGGGATTAACAAATGTGTAGACGGAGGAATACCTGTGCATCATATTGGTGACCACAGGGACCAAATCATTGCAGTTGGAACCACAAGGACTAATTTGTAACAAAGTGAAATCACAGGGATTATTTGGATAATTTCGCCTTGATTTTATACCAAGAGAACATCATGCTGCTATTCCTATAATTAATGTATGTTAGAAACCACATTGAGGTAACCAATAGGTCATGCTCGAATAGTAAAGTGCCACAAATGAAAATGATGGTAACTCTTAAAGATTGAGCTAGTGGTTAGTCTTGGAACTTGAGGATTTACTCAACACATTTTCAAGTTTAAAATTTCTAGGTGTTATGTACTAATTCTTTGGAATTTTTCTCAAGGATTTCGACAAGATAATTATCTTATTTGTGTGGAACGAAGACTACACAAATATAAAAATTAGTTTCAAATACTCCCATAAATAAATTATGAAAGAAACTGGAAGGATTGGACATGCAAGCTTAAGCATTAGTCAGGCTAAACCTCCCAATACCATTTCTCATATAAAAATAAGGGAAAATAACATTTTTGTCCTTAGATTTTACTACCTTTTATTTTTTAGTCCCTAGATTTCAATTTTTCAAATTTTGATCCTTACATTTTTAATTTTTGACAAAAGAGCCTTTCCATCAAGGCTCTGTATGTTACCTTAACTGCAACGCTTACCAAATCAGCATTTTGCCAATTCATTTCCAACTCAAATAAATAAAAGCAATTGAACAAGATCTAAAGCAAAAAACAAAAACTAATGGGATTTAAAAGCTCAAAAGAAAAAAAAACGATAAGACAAATACATAAGTGAAAATACAAGAGTCTCGGTCTACCACTTTTGCTTAGGGGTGTGCACCGAAATTTTCGGATTCCGAAAGCCCGTATCCGAATCCGTAACCAAAAATTTTGGACACCGAATTTTGGATCCGAAATACCCATATATCCGGCCCAGTCGGTGGATTTGGATTGGGGCGGATATTTGGAGTTGGGCCGAGACTAATTTGGGCCTCTGTAATGGGCTTTTTTTCTTTTGCATATATGAGAATTGGGCTATTTTTCTGAGTTGGGCCAAGACTTATTTAGGGCTGTTTTAAGCTTTGTAATGGGCTGTTTTTATACCTGTAACCTATTATTTCAGGCTTTTCAGACTTATTTAGCATGGGCCCATTACGTCAAAACTTAGAATACGGTATACAATTGCAGAATTGCTAGCTACTGCATTGCATATTTCAGCCTTTTTGCCGATTGCTAAAAATTAGATTGCAGCCTTATTTGGTAATTGGTAGATTGCTAAAAAAACCCCATTCGATTATAACGTATAAGTATATAACTAAATTACCACATTCTATTATTCTAATGTACTATATAAGTATATAACTACTAACTATAGATCACATGCCAGTCAACCAAACATTAATATACAAGGTCTTCCACACTTCTAAATTCTAATTAACAGAAATAACAAAATATAAAAAATAAAAACAAAAATAACACTGAGTCACTTTCTAGTCTCTACAAACTAACAATTTAACAAATGAAACAAATTACATTAAACAACCCCATTTGAATATATGGAAAGTCCAAGTAAGCAAAATGTCATTCCAATTACTAAAAAAAAAAAGCAATGCTTTCCATCCTATAGACAATGAATTACTGTTACAACCTAAAGGCTAGGAGTAAGATAACAAGAGAAACAAATAAGTGCAATATTAGAAGTAAAATATTACTCACATAGTCACATAATGTCCAAAATCCAATTCATTCAAGATTCATCCACTAAGATACGCACAGGATCAGTTTCCAATTCTATACAAAAAAATAAAAACAATATTAAATACACAAAAAGAAGAACCAAAATAATAAATGAATTGAATTTCAAATAACATTATTACCTGAGCTCAGTCTAAAGCTCTCAAAGTCCTCAACCTCTTCTAAGACACGTTGAGCAGGGCTAATAGGTGTTGACCTTAGCCAATTCAAAGCACATATGAGAGCCTCAATTGTTTTTGGAGCCAATGAGCTCCGATAGGGATCCAGAACGCGCCCGCCAGTGTTGAATGCGAACTCAGAAGCAATGGTAGCGATGGGAATAGCTAGCACATCTTGTGCAATTTGAGCAATAACTGGAAATTTGGTGGAGTTAACCTTCCACCAAGTTAAAATATCAAACACTGAACTAGGGGACTCCACATCCTCCAAGTAATAACGTTCCAACTCACTCTTGCAATCTAACAAATTCCTAGATGCCCGAGATTGATGGAATTCTTGAAAGATACACAACGGATTCAAACTCCTCATTTCCCTCCCTATTGTGCTACCATTACTTTGAGAGTCATAGTCATCACTAGTTTCACTGTCCATCCTAGGGCCAACTGAAGATAACCCATCATTGTAGTGCCTATACAACCGCTCAACATCCTTTTTCAAGATCTCAATAAATTTATCCCCTTCCTCAACACCCATACCTTCTTGAACCAAAATTCTAAGGTGACAATCTTGTAACGTGGATCAAGGATAGCAGCCACAAACAAGAGCCTATTGATCTTTGCAACATCCCCCCAATATTTTTTATACTTCAACTTCATTTTAAAAGTCCATGGCATTCAACAAATCATCATAACTATCACAATATACCATCAAGTGAGTATGAATGTAAAAGACTTCTTGAAAATGCAAATTAGAAGTGGCATACATTGAACCAAAGAGGCACATCGTAACATCATAGAAAATTTACAAAAATCTCATAAAAGTTCTAACTCTTTCCCAATCATCATCATCAAGAGCTCTCAATCCTCTCCTACCTGGCCCATTCTCATTCAAATAATTATATATATGCCCATCATTCTCCTGCAATAGCTCAAAGGCTCTCTGATATTTTTCAGCAACATTCAACATAAGGTAAGTGGGGTTCCATCTAGTTGGAACATCAAGGCACAGAGATAAACCACACTGGATTCTTTTTTTTCCACACATGTTTTGAATTTTGCTAACCTAGCAGAAGATTACTTCACATACTTTACCAAGTTCCGAAGCTTAATGATAGACTCATCAAGTTCTTTCAACCCATCATTGACAATTAGATTCAATATGTGTGCACTGCACCTTTTATGAATGAAATCATGGCCACATATAGTTTGATCACTACTCAAGGTTCTTTTCTTCAACCAATCAATGGCACTATCATTGGTAGAGGTATTGTCAACAGTGATAGTAAGAAATTTAGAAATTTCTCATTCAAGCATACACTCCTCTAATTCCCTCTCAATCGTTGCCCCTTTTTTATCTTGAATCTTACAAAATGCTAGGATTCTTTTGTGCATCTTCCAACTACTATCAATGATATGTCCAGTAACACACATGTAGTTGATATTTTGGATCGAAGTCCACGTATCAGTGGTTAAACAAACCCTCTACCCTGAAGTCAAAAACATAGTCTTCAACTCCTCTTTCTGAGCCCTTAGGAAGAGCTTCATAATATCTCTCATCATTGTACAGCAAAAGGGCATGGGAAACCTAGGCTAAAGAGTATTCACAAATTCCTTAAATCCAACACCTTCTACAATCAAGAAGGGCAATTCATCTACCACAACCATCTTAGCAAGGGCTACCCTAATCTTTTTCTCACTGTACTTGGCCAATGTAATATCTCTACTCTCCCCACCATTCTTAGACTCAAAGCTTAAATGAGATTGCCTCTTGTCCAACTTTCCCTTGATATAAAAATACTTAGAACATCTATCTAGACGATTGAGCAAAGATGAAGTGCCTTGTAACTTGGAGTGACAATTAAAACTCTGCCCACAATAGTTACATATACACTTCGGGAGTTTACCACCACCAATCGGTAATCTTGTGAAATGATCTCATGCCTTAGATCTATTAGACTGCCTTCTAGGCAATGGTGGTCGCCCACCACTACCACCAATTTCAGGAGTACCACTAGTAGTGGTACCCAAATCATCAAAGTCAATTGGTTCCATCTATTAAATTATACAACCCAATTTAGAAAATGTGATAAACAACCAAATTATTAGTCAGCAACCAAATCAGCAAAGATAAACACATTTTCCAGCAAAGATAAACACATTTTTCAGCAACTATATATTTTTCAGCAAAGATATATAGCAAAGATAAACACATTTTTTAGCAACTATATATAGCAAATCAAATAAATAAACAAACTATATATTTTTCAGCAAAAATAAACACATTTTTCAGCAACTATATATAGTAAATCAAATAAATAAATAAACTATATATTTTTCAGTAAAGATAAACACATTTTTCAGCAAAGATAAACACATTTTTCAGCAACTATATATAGCAAATCAAATAAATAAACAAACTATATATTTTTCAGCAAAGATAAACACATTTTTCAACAAAGATAAATACATTTTTCAGCAAACATAAACACATTTTTCAACAACTATATATAATAAATCAAATAAATAAACAAACTATATATTTTTCAGCAAAGATAAACACATTTTTCAGCAACTATATATAGCAAATCAAATAAATAAACAAACTATATATTTTTCAGTACAGATAAACACATTTTCTAGCAAAGATAAACACATTTTTCCGCAAAGATAAACACATTTTTCAGCAACTATATATAGCAAATCAAATCAATAAACAAACTATATATTTTTCAGCAACTATAAACACATTTTTTAGTTCTTCTCTATATAGTTTACATAGCCAAATCAAATCAATACATTTTTTATATTATACTATACACAGAGAGCTAAATGGTTAACCAGGTGACTAACTTTGAAGGGGTGAAAGCGGTGATTAGAGAGAGAGTAGTGGAGACGAGCCATAAACAGAAAAATTAAAAGAGTGTGGAAGCAAAGAAGTGAGATCAAAGAAGAGCAACAAATATAAAATCAAAACAATTTAAAGACCCCCTTATGAAGGAGAAGCTTTGTTAAACCAGCAATCGGCAATGAAACCATTATCAAACTGGTATCAACTTGTAAATGGTCTTAAAAGAAATAATTTAACTTGATAAATTAATGACTAATTCTGATATAATATATATGTATAGTATAAAATCAGAAAAAGACATATATAGCAAATCAGCAAACCAACAAGCATTAACTGAAAAAAGTCCAACAACTCGTGAAGAAACCAATTCATTATATATAATACATTATACAACCCAAGAAACCAATTCATAGCCAACAAGATATATATAGCAATTCATAAGCAGATATATATAGCAAATCAGCAAGCAACAACCAATAAACCAATTCAGCAACCCAATCTTCAATCTCCAATCTCCAACACAAAAGAACCTAATAAACCAATTCAGCAAGCTCTGACCTCCAATCCCCATATATTAAATACATTAAAATTTCTAAAATACCAAAATATACACTGACCTGAGCAACGATGAAGCAAGGCAAAACCAACACTCCAACAGCAACACACACCACACAATATCTACAATAACTTCAAATCAGAATTCAGAATTAACAACAACAAGCAACACATGTATTTTATAATCCAATAATAAATTTTATATGAAGAAAACAACATCAAAAAATTACCTGAGGGGCAAGGCAGTGAGGTTACTGTGGTAGGCTGTGAAGGATGAGGAAGGGCTGTGACTTCCTTTTTTTTTATCAGATGATTCAGATCACCAAACTACAGAGGCACATACAAGTTCTATTCAAGTCAGTCATGCTTAAAATGATAAGGAAACTGTAAACTAAACGTTTTATAGCAAGAGAAAGCTAAAGCACCTTGTAGAGTGTCTGCTCTGAAGAAACCTAAGGCGATTCTCCACACTCCATAGTTAGATTTTTATTGATGAATCTGATAGCATTTGCAATTGCAATTTGCAAACTCTGCACATGGAAAGATAACATATGAGCAAGAGAGAGAGAGAGAGAGAAGAAGAGAGAGAGAGAGAGAGAGAGAGAGAAGAGAGAGAGAGAGAGAGAGAGAGAGAGAGAGAGAGAGAGAGAGAGAGAGAGAGAGAGCTCTAAGACCGTGACTAAAGAGCAAGAGGCTGGGAATTTACGAAGGATTCAAGCTCTATACAAGGCAAAGAGACCGGTGACAGGTGACGACAAGTGGCCGCAGCTGAGGGGGGGAGACTGGCGGCGACAACTCACTGTTAGGGTTAGGTTTTTTTTTTAAGGGAAATGGGGCTTGGGAGAGTGAAATCTTGTGAATGAGAGAAGGGGCTTAGGGGGGGCTGAAATCTCGAAGATTCGAAGAGGGGGGGAAGCTGAAACATGCGTTTTACTAAGGGGGAGCTGAAACGCACGTTTTACTGAAGCAATTAAATCGGGTCGGGTTGGGTTCAATCTGATTTCTACACGGATATCCGACTCCGACCTAAATAAATGGTTTTTATTTATAAACTATCCGAATTCAATTCCATCTGACCCCATCAGGTCAAGGAGGGTCAAATCCGGGTCAAAGAGTCGGATCAGGTGAATTTTAAACACCCCTAATTTTGCATGTTCCCACTTTCGTGACGCACGTGACAATCTAACGGTATCAACTAACGAAAAGGCTAAGTGGGCGGCCAAAATTCACCTACCAATTTCTCAAAACGATATTCCAACATTCTTCAAGAATTTTTCAATTATTATTATTATTGTTCCCCTTTTTTCATCTTACCACTTGAGTCTGATAAATCTTTGATGTTCATTGATTCTTTAGGTCTTGTCGATCTCCTACCTCAAGTCTTATAGATCTCATAATTTTAGCAACCTAAATTTTCTGTCTCCTTCTTCTTCATGCCTTACAGCCATCACAAGCTTTTCTCAAAGTCTGGTCAACCATATGACTCACTCTTATATAGTCAGTCTTTTACATAAAACCCTTTATGATTTGGAGTGAGATCATTAGAGATCTCAAATCTCGGCCATAGGTGTTTGAAGATAATATCATAATCAAATCTACGAGATTTGATATGATATTATTGTTATCACGATATCGAGTTTAAATGTAATATCGTTATCAAATCTCAGATATCCAAGTTTAAATGTAGAGATTCAAATTTATATTCATGTAGGAATATTTTCCTTTCATGCTTTGTATTATCTCTATAAATAGTGACTTTCAATTAGTAATATGTGTACTCATAATACAAAATATAGTCATAGAGGGCTTTCACAGTGGATATAGGTTTTCTAGACCGAACTACTTAAAAATCTCTTGTCTTTTGTTACTATTTCCCTCCCCTCTTCACTTTAACCTTTGTCTTCTTGGTATTAGAGTAACAAAACATGTCTTCTGCATCCTTGAATATTGGCAATTTTGTCACTCTACTTGCTTTTGCAGAGAGTCAAAAGCTATCTCACTAGTGAATTTTCAACTCCGTTGTACTTACAGGAAATCAATGTTTGCAATGAGAGAAAAAAAAATAGGTGAGTAAAAGAGAGATTAAAAAAAAAAAAAAAAAAAGCATGAGATATGTTTGGCAAGGGTTGTGCGCCTATGATTTCAAGGTCCGATCACTTTCAGCCACTCTTCAAGGTCGTGTGCCTACTTCAAGGTCTAATCAAATTCAAAAGAAAAAAAAACATGAGCAAATATGTTTAGCAAGGGAGCAAGGGTCGTGCATATGATTTCAAGGTCCGATCAGTCTTGTTTTTCAAATACAAGATTAGATTTCTCTATCTTGTGTTTGAAGGAAGATGTTAGAAGATAATATCATAATGAAATCTACAAGATTTGATATGATATTATTATTATCACGATATCGAGTTTAAATATGATATCGTTATCAAATCTCAGAATCCAAGTTTAATGTAGAGATTCAATTTAAATGTAGGAAATATTTTTTATATCATGTTTTGGATTGTCTCTATAAATAGAGACCTTCAATTTGTAATCTATATGCACTCATACAAAATACTGCCATAGAGAGCTTTCACAATAGATGTAGGTCTTCTAGATAGAACCACTTAAAAATTTCTTGTCTCTTGTTACTATTTCTCTTCCTCTTCATTCCAACATTTTTCTACTATAGGATCATATGAAAAGTTCTTTTTCATTATTTCTCTAATATTGTTTTGTAGATTTTGGGCTTTTACTTATTGCAGTCCATCAACATATCACAATTGACCCCAAGAATATGAAATTAATATGTAAAATTCATTTTACTAACAATTATTTGCTTATCTGCTATTCCTAGAATGTATGTTAGAAAAGACATTGAGCTAACCTAGACGTCATCCTTGAATGGTAAAGCAACACAAAGGAAAATGAAGGTAATTCTAAGAGGTTGGGCGTGTGGTTAGTCTTGGGACTTTGGGTATTTACTTTCTCCAAAGTTTCAGATTTAAAATTTGAAAAAATAACTCACTAGGTTTTAACGCATTTGTTAAAAACTCATTGGGTTTTTGCCATTTATAAATTAGCTAACCAAACCCAACGAAACATAACTCCGTTAGACTCGTTCAACAGAAAGTTTATCCCGTTCAATCACAACGTGACACATGTCATTAAAATAAATAAAAAATTTAAACACTTAAAACAATTAAAAACTGAAATCTAAAATAAGTATAATTTAGAATTTAATACTTATATTATGATAATGCTAAAAATTTCTGGCGCATTAGATGAGCGATGGATTTTCAAAAGATATATGCCAGCCCATCTTCAACCTCAAAAAGAAGAAAGAAATTAGGTCTATACAACCATAAGTGTGAATTTTCTAATAAAAATAGGATGTGCCGCCGTCCTTCCTTAAAAAAAAAATTGAGTATGATGCCTAAGTTCACCAAATTCTATAAATAGAATTGATACATAGGAAAAATAAGAGATGCTTACCTGTTGTTTATATATGCGAAATATGAACTAATAATTGGTGATTGATTCCATTCCTTTCGACGTGGGAGAGGATACTAATTAACTCTTCCCTTGTATGGTATAACCATTCTTTTCTTTCCCAACCTGGAGCTGATTTGCTTGATGAAGTACGGATGAAAAATTTTGTATATAGACATCTATAAACTTTGTAAATAAAAGCAGAGTATCAAACATAATAGAGAGAGGAAGAAAGAGAGGAAGAGAGAGAGAGAGAGAGAGAGAGCTGTGAAGTTTGTGTATATTCGAAGTAAGTTTGTAGTCTATACAAAGGCAACTTACATAACTACATCAGCTACGTAATATAACTAATCAAATTGGTATAACAGAATTATGAACTAATTTAACGACCTGCCAGCTCAATCCGTAACTTAAATAACAGAGTAAAAATAACTCTAATACTCCCCCTCACGATGATCAGAAAATCTTGTGAAGGTTCATCTTGGACATTAAGAAACTGAACTGATCGGAACCCAAAGGTTTGTATGCAAATCAGCCACTGATCTTTGAAGCAAACATGCAGAATTCTAATTAAACCAGCAAGAATCTTGTCATGAATAAGATGACAATCTAATTCTTTGTGCTTGGTACACTTGTGAAATACCGGATTAGCTGCAATGTGGATACCAGCTTGATTATCACAGAAGAGAAGAACTGGTTGAGGATTAAGAACATGTAAATCAACAAATAAAAACTTAAGCCACGTAAGTTCACAACTAGTGGAAGTCATAGCTCGATACTCAGCCGCAGCTGAGGATCTAGAGCCAGTCGTTTGCTTCTCTGATTTCCATGAAATCAAAGAATCACCGATGAAGACACAGAAACCTATAATAGACTTCCTAGTATCAGCACATCTTGCCCAATCAGAATCGGTGAAAGCCTTCAGAGGAAGAGGACTCTCAGCAGCATTGAGATGTAACTGATGCGGTTGGTCCATAAACTGACTGAGGACCTATAAGGCATAAGAAATATCAGGCCTCGTAATTGTTAGGTTAAGGAGTCTTCCAACCAGCCATCAATACACAAGGGGATCTAGTAATGAAGAACCAGCATTTCGAACAAGTTTAAGATTCTGTTCAATGGGTGTGCGAACTGGCTTAGCACCAACAAAACAAAAATCTGTGAAGAAGATGTCAAGGGCGAATTTGAGCTGTGAAAGAGAAATGCCAGAATCAGAGTGAGCAACCTCCAATCCAAGAAAATACTTGAGCTTGCCAAAATCCTTTATCTTAAACTTTTGTTCAATGACAGACTTGAAATCAGTGATCAAAGCTAGATTATTATCAGCAAGGATTATATCATCTATGTAAACCAGTAATGCAATAAAGGAGTTATCAGTACTTTTAGTAAACAGAGTATAATCTGCCTTAGAGTGGAGGAAACCATTAGCTAAAAGAAACTCTGAAAATTTGAGGAACCACTGCCTAGATGCCTGCTTTAAACCATATAAGGATTTGTTTAATTTGCAGACCCTATGCTCCCCTTGTCAAGCAAAGCCAGGTGGCAGGTTCATGGAGATGCCTTCATGTAAATCTCCATGAAGAAAAGCATTACGAACATCTAACTGTTGTAGATGCCAATGCCAAGATGCAGCTATAGCAAGTATATTCGAACAGATGTCAACTAGGCTACTAGCGAAAAAGCCTCAAAATAATCAAACCCTTCCTTTTTTGTGAATCCTTTGGCAACTAACTGTGCTTTGTGCCTTTCAATAGAACCATCAACACGAAATTTTAATTTCTCTACCCATTTACAATCAATGGGAGTATGGCCAGGAGGTAATGAACACACTGCCCTGGTATTGTTAAGTTCTGAAGCCTCAATTTTTTTTGGCATAGCTTCCCTCCATTCAAGTGAATAAAAGATAGTACAAAGGCACGGTGAGAATCAGACAACTTATCATAAGCAAGCAAAGAAGTGATCGGGTAAGCAGTAACAGCAAGATGAGAACCTGACGCGCTAGACATAATTGGCTTGACAGCAGATGTCATAGTCAACTAACAATGGTAATCATCAAAATAACGTGGGGTTTTGTGAATTCTAGATTACTTTCTAGAAGGAATTGAAACTGTAGAAACATGATCGGCAGAAGAAATGAGTTCTGCACAAGAAAGAGGTTCTTCAAGAGAAACAGAAGTTGCAAGAAAAATTGGTTTTGCATGAGAAATGGAATCGGCAAAAGGGACTGAAACTACAGGAGGAAGAGAATATGTAGGAGACTGGGAAGAAAATTGATCGACTGAGCTAAAAGGATCAGATGATGAGAAAAAAGGAGAAGAAATATCAGAAGGAATAGCATATGACTCGGGCACAAAATCTATGATGACATTAGGTTGGGACTAAAAATAATCTTCATAGAAAATTACATCCTGAGAAACAGAATATTTGCAAACTTTGTATCCTTTAACACCATAGGGATGACCAAGAAAAACACAAGGATTTGCTCTAGCATCAAATTTATGTCTATTTCGAGCAAGAGTAGAAACATAACACAGACAACCAAAGGATCTAACATGTTGGTAATCTAGTTTAGATGAAAACAACAGCTCAAATGGTGATTTGTTACCAAGTAATTGAGATGGTAACCAATTAATAAGATAAGCTGTAGAAAGAATACAATCAGACCAAAAAGAAAGAGGAAGATTAGATTGAAATCTTAGAGAACGAGCAACATTAAGTAAATGTTGATGCTTACGTTCGACAATGCCATTTTGATGAGAAGTAGCAACACAAGAGTGGAAGTAAAGAAATTAGGAAAGTGAAACTCAGTTCCAAAATCAATGCGAATGGTCTTAATTTTGAGATTAAATTGAGTGTAAACAAAATGAAAGAAATAGTTAATGTAACCTTGAGTTTGACTTTTGTATTGGAGTAAGTAAACCCATGTACACCGAGTGAAATCATCCACAATAGTGAGGAAAAATCAAATGCCATTATGATCAGGAGCTGAAAATGGTCCTCAAAGATCACAATGAATCAATTCAAAAGAAAAATTGAGATTTATTAGTCAAAACTGGAAATGGCAGCTTACGTAGCTTGGCCATAGGACAAATTGTACAGTGATGAAACTTAGAAGCATTTACATCACCAATACAATCTTGCAATAGAGCCATTCTAGACAAAGAATGATGGCCTAACCGACAAACAATAGGGTTTGAAAGCAGCAGAAATTTCTGGAATAAAAAATATAGCTCGCTTGATTCTTTAGCCAAACCAATTGTTGTCCAGGAGTGTAGGTCCTAAATAAACAAATGTTAGTTAAGAAGAATAATACAGGAATCTATTGAAACAAAGCACTAACAGATATGAGGTTAAAGGAAAATGAAGGAACAACCAGAACGTTTGATACCCAGATATGGGAAGAAAGATGCACTATATCAACATGAGTGACGTGTGGAATTGATTATTTGGCATTCTGACAGAAGAACTAACTATTGAGGTAACAGATGTTAACAAGAATACTGAGCTAACCATATGGTCAGTAGCTCCGGTATCAACAATCCATTTAGAAATGGGAGAGCAGTAGCATAATTGATATGACAGAGGAAAGGTTCGGCCATTCTACCTGCCATGTTTACCATAGAATGTGGGGATACATCAGAGCTTAAACTGCTCGAAACAGGAGCAGCAACAATTTCAGATGTAGGAATAAGAGCCAACAATTGTTGACACTGGTCAAGTGTTGACTGCAAAGGCAGATTTGAACTAGAAGATGGTATTTCAGAGGAAACTTGATAAACTGAGCCTGTGGATGCAGGAAACTTGGCTTGAGGCTTATATCCAGGCGGATATCAATGCAACTTGTAACATTTGTCTCCTGCATTCCCAGTAAAACCACAATGAATACAAGTGGGGCGATCTTTCCTCTAACATATGGTTTTCTAGATACTTTGTTAACAAAATTTGAGTGCCTCGAGTACGAGTAAAGAAGACACTATTTTCTGCAGATTGTAGAGGAAAAGAAGCAATCTCCTGCTACCTCGCCTCTTGCACAATCAACGAAAAAACTTTATTGATAGATGGAAATGGATCCATCAATAAAATCTGTCCACGTACATGCAAGTATGAGTCATTTAGGCCCGTGAGAAACTACATAATACACTCTTGATTATATGCATCAGAGAGATGCTTAACTACTCCACATGTATAGATTGGATGATGTTTGTAATTAGACAGTTCCTCCTATAACGCCTTCAATCTTGTGAAATAAGCAGTAATAGTGGTCTGACCTTGAGAAAGAGACAAAACAGACTTCTGAATATGAAAAATTCAAGGTCCATTTCCTTGAGAGAAATGCTCAGTGAGATCCTTCCAAATTGCAGCAGCTCCGTCAATGTGAAGAACACTAGCTACTAATTCTTTGTTGATCGAATTCAATAGCTAGGAAGCTACCCCATGATTGCAACAATTCCAGTTGCATATGCAGCAGAAGAAGATTCTGGTTGTGGAAGTGATCCATCAACAAAGGCCAGCTTATTCTTCGCACTCAGAGCCATTTCCATGGATCTATGCCAACTTGAATAATTCTCTCCATTGAGAGTCTGAGAAACGAGAATTGCATTTGGATTATCACTATTATTAAGGAAAAATGGACATGACAGATTATTGGATTTATTTAGAATTGAGGAAATAAAAGGAGGTGATTCTACAGTCATTCAAGACGCTCTGATACCATGTAAACTTTATAAATGAAAGCAAAGTATCAAACATAATAGAGAGAAAAAGAGACAGATAGAAAGAAGTTGTGAAGTCTGTATATTCGAAGTTAGTTTGTAGTCTGTACAAAGGCAACTTATATAGCTACATCAGCTACGTAACAGAACTAACCAAATTGGTATAACAAAATTATGAACTAATTTAACGAACTGCCAGCTCATTTCGTAACTTAACTAACAGAGTAAAAATAACTCTAATCCTCCCTATCTTATTCCTTTACCTAGTTTGACCTGATTGGAGTTGGTGAGATTAACACACAGAAGGATTTACATTTGGAACATCCTTTTTTCCACCTTTTTCGTGGAGCGCCTTTCTTCCCTGACTCGTGGCTCGGGCCCTTAGTCACATATTCCTAGTACTCTTTCTTTATGACGCAGACTGGGATCTACGAGACTTGGAAAAAGTCTGAAAAGGATTGAACCAAGGGGAGGATAGTCCTGGGATGCCACTCAATCAGGGGTAGCAGAAGCCACTTAACGCTACTAATCGCGGATGTCACTCATCGCAACCAAACCACTCGCTTGATTGGGAGGAGGATGTCACTCAACTCCAAAGCAAGTGATACACTTGCAAGAATTATATTTTTAAATCAAATTCTACCACTTTATCTTGGATATTCCTTCATATATAAAATTCATTACATTTTAGTCAAGCTAGAAAAAAAAGGAGCTAATAAAGTCTAAGCAATTCCAATACAAAAGAAATTAAATGTTCTTTGAAATTCATTGTTTGCTAGTCCCTACGGTAGTAAAAACCTGTTCAAATGTCAAGCTAAAGACGTAGAGCTTTCCAACAATATATCGTACGCCTGCTAACTCTTCGTAAATCGTTCGGTGCATACCCAGCCACCCCCTGCAGCTCCCCTTCTTGCATCACCTTCGAGTTTGAGATTGATCCCGAGCTAATATCAAAAGCTCTTCATTTGAAATCCATCTTAAAAATGGTTGGGCCATTGGTAGTGTGTATGTCTTGCTCCTAGTCCCTACGACCTGTAGTAAAAACGTGATAACAGAAGCACACATCAAGTGTGTTTGAAACTAAAGACGTAAGCTTTCCAACAATATATCGTACGCCTGCTAACTCTTCGTAAATCGTTCCACAATTAAATTTTAATTTACCCCAAGGTGCATACCCAGGATGCACATGATGTTACTTTGGGATGTAAATGATGCCCCTGCATCATTCTCCCCTTCTTGAAAAGAACTCACCTTCGAGTTTGAGATCAGATCCTCCCAGAGTAACTAATCCAACTTCTAGAGCTCTTCATTTGAAATCTATGCATCTTCAAAACTCAGTGTCCCAGGCCAACGAACCAAGTATTGTGTGTAAGTGTCATCCGAGTTGTGATAGAACACACATCATTACATAAATGGACTCTAATGGACTCTCGTGGACAGTTAGAGAGGCTGCCTTCTTTTGGTCATCATCACTCCCTTCTTTACCCGCCTTATAAGTGAACCTCTCAAGTAACGCAGCGAATGTAACTAATTAAGCGAGCTGGGGAGGGAGATAAGTTGGGTGGGGTGAGTACAAATTAGGAGTAAGATCAAAAATGGAGGTTCAGAACAAGAAGGGAGGGATATTGTTGAATCATCTTGCATTATTCTTGGTGATGCTGATACTCCTTGACTCCTCTTTCTCATGTGGTGCTGCTCATGTCCTTGTCAAGAGCAACTTCAGTTTCCGCTGCGATGGCCGCCTCGAGGAATGCGTGATCGCCGAGGACTTGGAGTTGGACTTTCTTATGAAACCCTATGTGAGCCGGATTCTCGCTAATGCTGGTAAAACCGGGCCCCTTAATCCTACTAAGCCAGGCGTGCCTTGTGGGAATCTCAAAAAAGATCCGCCCGCATATGCTATTTGCATACAAAAATCCAAGCCGAATAACCATAAATGTACGTGCAAAAACACTTACGGCTGCAGAGAATGCAAGTGATAAATATAACCCGCTAAATCTCTTGTCATATTGATAAATAACCATGGATGGATTTCGGACGTTAGAAATCCTTTCTTTTTTGCTTTCTTCTTCCTTTTTTGTTGTTGTTGTCGTTGTTTTGTTTTCCAAGCTTTTGTGTTTTGTTTGTTTTAATTAATGTATGTCATCTTACAATTCCTTCAAGGATTGTGATTCTATGTATGTAATGTGTCTAAAATAATAATGTAATGTATGTTTTATTGGAATAAATCATGTCTACCGATTGTCGTGAAGACCCGCATGCACATGGGTGTAATTAGAAACCTTTTGCAATCGATCAAAAGATGCAGGTTGGCGGTTGCGGAGGAAGTCTGCTTTAAAGCTTCCAGGAGTGATCCTGATCATGATCTGATCAGTAACTATCCCTCCAATATTGTACACACGAGGCCCTCCTTCACTTAATTCGGTTTTTAGTTTTTTCTATATCGATCTGTAGACGTAACGTCTGATGTTTATGAGCTTTGCTATAAGATTTGTATAAGAGCCTGTTGACTAATTCACCACGTAACTTATTGTATGGGTACTGAGAGTTTCAGAGTGTAACCAAAAACGCTTCCAAGATTGTTTTTAGAAAAAATTACCCAGTCAGTCGGTATTGTTTTACTTTATTACAAATTAATCCTTTGTGGTTCCAACTTTAACGAATTGATTCCTGTGATGACCAATATGATGCACAGAGTCCCTCCGTCCATACCTCCATTAAACCCTTGACGGAATATACTGAAATGTTAGCATTGTCCAAGCAGTATTAAAAAATTAGCATGTCACCGTATTCCATCAAGTGATTAAGAGATGTGTAGACGGAAGGATCCTCATGCATTATATTAGTTGACCACATTGACCAACTCATTGAAGTTGGAACCACAAAGACCAATTTATAACAAAGAGAAACCATCAAAGACCATTTGGATAATTTCACCATTTTTTCATACCAAGAGAACATCCTGCTGCTATTCCTATAATGTATGTTAGAAGCCACGTTGAGGTAACCTATAGGTCACGCTCGAATAGTAAAGTGATACAAATGTAATGATGGTAACTCTTAGAGGTTGGGCTGGTGGTTAGTCTTGAAACTTGAGCTGGTGGTTAGTCTTGAAACTTGAGGATTTACTCTCTACTGTTTCAAGTTAAAATTCCTAGGTGCTAGGTACTAATTTCTTTGGAATTTTTCTTAGAGATTTTGACCACATAATTATGTGATTTGTGTAGAACGGGGACTACACAAACATAAAAATTAATTTCAAATACTTCCATAAAAAAATATACGAAAGCAACCGTACGACATGTAAAGCAAAAGAAAACTCTGATTTGTGTACAATAGAAGTACCGCACAAGCAAGCTTAAGCATCAGTCGGACTAAACCTCCCAATACCATTTCTCATATAAAAATTAAAAGCAACTGAACAAGATCTAAAGCCAAAAAAAAAAAAAAACCTGATGGGATTTAAAAGCTCAGAAGAGAAAAACAAGAAGATAAGACAAATACATAAGTGAAAAAGCAAGAGCGTAGATCTACCACTTTTGTTTGTTCCCACTTTCGTGATTCACGGGACAATCTGAAAATGTCTACTATCTAAGAGGCTTAAGTACTGGGTGGCCGAATACCGATTTCTCAATTCGGTATTCCAAACATTCGTCGAGAATTTTTTAACTTTTTGGCAATGTCACCACTTGAGTCTGATCAATCTTTGATCTTCGATGGTTATTCAGATTTTGTCCATCTCATTCTTTGAGTTTTACGAATCTCAAAAGTTTAGCAGTTTAAATATTTTGTCTCCTTTTTATCTATGCTTCACAACAATTACAGACTTTTCTTAAAATCTGATCAACCCTATGACTCACTATTATATAGTCAATTTTTTAAATATAATCTTAATTATGATATATTATGAGGTCGTTAAAAATCTCAGATCATAAGATCATATAAAAAAAAAAAATTTATTTTTTCTCTTATATTCTGTTGTAGATTTTGAACTTCTACTAATTGACCCTTAAGAAAATGAGATTAATTTGTAAAATTTATTTCGTTAATAATTATTTACTTATCTGTTACTCCTAGAATATATGTTAGAAAAGATAGTGAGCTATCCTAGACAGACGGTGAGCTATCCTAGACGTCATCCACGAATAGTAAAGCAACACAAAGGAAAATGAAGGTAACCCTAGGAGATTGAGCTTGTGGTTAGTCTTAGGACCTGGGGATTTAATTTCTATAAAGTTTTAGGTTTAAAATTTATAAAAATTACAAATAGCTCACCAGGTTTTAACGTTTTTTTTTTAAAAAAAAAAAAAAATTGACTGGGTTTTAATTTGTTGGAAAAAACTGAGTTTTTTGCCATTAATAAATTAGCTAACAAAATTCAATAGAACTTAACTCTGTTAAACTCATTTAACAAAAAAATTAAACCTACTCAAACGCAATGTGACACATGTTATTAAAATAGATAAAAATTTAAACATTTAAAATAATTAAAAATTAAAATCTAAAATAAATACAATTTATAATTTATAATTTAATACTTATTCAAAAAAATTAAAAAAGAGAAAAGGATTGGGGTGGGAACTCCCCACCTCAACCCATGAAATGGTGGAGGGGGGCCTCCACCACCCTAGGCTACTTAGAACTGGAGTCGCAAAAATTTAGGATTATTTCAAGAATTTCACTTCGATAATTATCTAATTTGTAAATAACGGGAGCTTGTACAAACTTTGGATTAGTCAGGAGAAAGTTATTAATATCATTAAAAAAAAAAAAAACGAAAGCAACCGAAGGAAATGTAAAGTAGAACAAAAAAATCAATTTGTGTATAATAGGAAGACTGCACTCGCTTCAGCATTAGTCTTGTAAAACTAAAAGCAACCGAGCCAGATGTAAAGCAAAATAAAAATCTGACGGGAATTTCGAAGTTCAGAAGAAAAAAAAAAGGAAGATTAATAGTCAAATCCTGAAGGGAAAAAGTAAGATAGACAAAAAGCAAAAAGTGACCGGGGCTCCCTTCTCGGCCTATCACTTTTGTTTGCCCCCACTTTCGCGATGGACGTCACAATTTGAAGGTATCGAATGACGGCTAGAGCTGTTCAGCCACCGGCAGTAACCGGTTAAACTGTCACTGTTGCCGCTGGATGGCTACGGTGTCGGGAGTGGTCGGAATTTTTACAAAAATTCCGATGGACTTTGCAGTGCGGAGAAACCGCTCCCACTGTTTTTTTATTTTTTTATTTTTATTTTTTAAAATTATTTTATACAAACGACGTCGTTTCCCATTAATGAGAAACAACGCCGTTTGGTTTAATATGGTTTAAAAAAATATAAAAGGGAGCTCCAAACGAGCTCCCTTGTTAATCGACTTGCAATTTGCAGATCTCCTCTCAGCTCTCCTAAACGGGACGTGGCGACGCTCCAACCCAAGCTCCCCCCGCCCGGCTACCTCTCTCTCAATTGCCCATCTTTCCCTAACTCAGTCTCTCTCCAAACCCAAAGTGAGGGTGGTTCAAGGGGGAACGGCCTCTCGGTACTCGCAACTGTCAAGAGCGACTACCACTCCTAGCGGGTTGAAGGGGCAATTGCCAAAAATAGTATCCCGCCCTTGCTGGGGCGATAGCGGTTAGGGGCATAATCGCTCCCATTTGAACCGCTACCCACTCCTACTATTGACTGGGGACTTCTAATTATTGTTTCGCCCTCTATCAAAATTGGTGTAATTTTTTTTTTTCCCCTGACCAAGATTTTTTCTATTATGATAATACTAAAAATTTCTGACCCACTACATGAGCGATGAATTTTCAAATGTAGAAGAAGAAAAATATGAATATGGATTCTTGTGTGAATTTAATTTGTTCCAATTTTTGCTATCTTTAATTAAATTCATTCTTTATTTTGAATTCTTCCCATCTTGGACTCGAGTTGTAATGCCGTGAACCGTGGGGATTACGTGAGGTGGTGCTTGAGTGCCAAGCTAAAATTTTGACATAATAAAATAATTACAAATAATCTTTCTTCACATAAAATCAACCTTATCTGTTATAATAAATATAAAAAATTCATTTAAATCATCTCTTTTTTTACCCTTTCACAAACTCTCGTACCTCAAAATTTTAACCACTCCAAAATTTTGGCACACAAATAACACCGTATATCTATATGTAAAACCAGTGAAATTTCTAGAGTCAAAACAAATTAAAATATAAATAAATAGTTTTTGATACCATAATCAAACTTAAAAACTTCAAAGCAATAGAATACTAGCACTTTGTTTAAAACTCTTCAGAAGTAAAAAAAATATCACCACTGAACACTCAATCAAACTATAATTCTATGTCTGCACTTAGATACCCACCCATGTGCCATCTAATAATGACTCATAGCAATCTCCTAAACATCATTTGAAAAAATAAGAGACAGATAAAGGTGAATTTCACATTTCAGTGAGCAAAATTATTATACAAGAGTGTACTTCATGAGCAACATTATAAAGTATGAGATAATAGAAGATTGAAGATCTCAATCCAAATAAAATATAACTATTACTTTGAAATAACTTTCAACTTTACATCACAATTCTATAAAATTCCCTTCGACGATAACTCTGGGTCATATTTATGCCTTGTGATAAGGTTTTGCAGTCCGAAGACGCTATCAATCTTTGTTGGGGGCCACCCAAACTAAGCTATACTCTAGGAAAATTTCTCCCTATTGAGGTAGTGTTTGGATGTCATCCCAAATATTTGGCCTAATAAAATAACTATAAAATAATCTATCTCTCTCTCTCTCCATCAAATCTTCTATTTTTAACAAACATAAAAATTCACTCAAATAATCTCTCTTTTCACTTTTTCGTCAATTCTCATAAACTAAAATATTTTAACTCCCAAAATTTTTACATGTAAATACCACCGTATTGGCACGTTACCAAGTTTGCACTTGGAAATTACCTATTAAATAAATCATCTTGTTTCCAAGATGAGTGCACTCACTATGGTTGCTAATCGGTACCAATATCGTAGCTCTAAACTCTGGGCCTCATGGAATGAAAATATAACACATATCATACTATACTCATCCACAAAAATATATCATTCTTTACTATATACATAACCCCACAAACATGTAACTTTCATATAACTTTCAGATCATAATATAAACATGTGAAATTCAATAAAAGAAATTACACATATATGAAATGGTTTAAAAAGAAATCATATTTGGAAAGTTTGTTTAGCAATTTGACAAACTTGACAAAGTTTGAATTTTTCAAATTTGATTTTTGGCAAGTCAATGACTAGGTTTTTTTTTTTTTTTGGAAAGTTTTGAAATCAAGTCCCATATGAGCATGAACGAATCTCCTATGCAAAAGCCAGTAATTGTCATTTATGCCAAAAAGCATTTTACATCATTTGTGTTAGCTTAAGGTTGCTCCTTGAACAATCTAATTCGATTTTGATGATAACAAACGATTAAAATAGCTTTGGGGTATTTTATTTCAAGCGATTGTTAATCCACAATTCATTCAAGGTTATTCAATTACTTTTATTCTTTCTTAATGTCATATAGCCCTATAATTGTATTAAACACCGGGACTTGCACATTAATGATTATATTTTTCATTGTAGGAGTTTTCAAGTTGAAATGAAAAGGATTGCACATCCTTAAAGCATTGAAAAATTCCTTCAGCCAAGAAGGTACCGACATGTGTGAAGCAAAGTGTCAGCACATGAGAAGATGGTGTCAACACATGAAGGAGATAATGTCGACACATGCCACAGACACCTGAAAGTTGTGTCCAGGCTTAAAAAAGGTGTCGACACATAAGAGCTTATGTGTCGCCACATATTGTGGATTCCTTGTTTTTCTAAAGATGACATCAGCACGGATTTTAACACGTGGTGGTACGTAGAGCACCTCTCCAATATTCCAAAAAGGCCTTTGGAGACCACCCAAGATTGAAGGCTTTAAATACAACCTTATAGAGAGAGAAAAGGCATATATTGCATCATCAATCTTGACCTAGTATCCAAAAGAGAGAGAAAAGAGCAAAAAGAATAAACTTGGACAAATCCCAAGAATGTTACTGCTGTCACTTTTTTTTTCTAGGCCTACTATTGATGTCACTTGCTATTATTGTAACATTCATTCCTTGATCTTTGTCTTCTTGCACTTTATTATGCCTTTATTTGTACATCAAGCTTTTAGAACTATTACTTATTTCTTTCACACAACCTTGAAAAACATTGAAGTGTAGGATATACTTGAACGTACTCGTGAGGATAAGAAAAATCTCATTGATTGTGAGATTTGTTGTATGAGTTAAAGCGTGAACTCAAAAAAACGCTTGTAACAGTTATTTAACACTCGGAAGCTAAGGTGTGACTACTATTTGACTATAATAAAGAAAGCCTAAGAAAGGCAATAGCCTTAGAGGTGGACGTAGGCAAGTCTTAGCTGAACCACCTAAAAATCTCAGTGTTATCTCTTCCTCGTTACTCTCATTTATTTATTGTGCTTCAATTTATTACTTCAAATATTTTTAGATCTAGGTTTTTTATTGAAAAAGTTTCATATTTTATTTAAACTCAATTCACCCCCCTATTGGGTTGTTTAAAATGTTAGAAAATATTTGATATCCAAACATCACCTAAAATACATATTTTTACAACCAACACCTAAGGGTGTTCATCCAGTCCGGCTCCAATTCCATTACCGGTTCCAATAAGCTGAGATTCATAGCTTCCAGAAACTAGAACTGAAGTTAATTTTAGAGTTTTTCCCGAGGCAGAACTGGAAGCGTAAGTTTCCGCTAGTTTAATAGAAAACCGGTTCCATTTGTTTTTTTTTAAAAAAAACTTAATATTAAAACAACGTTGTTCTATTTTAAATAAAATGACGTTGACTAGTTGTTTTTTTAAAAAAAAGTTTTTGAAAAAAACCCTAAGTCTCCCTCCCCCCTCTCCTTCGCGATTCACTAAGCTCTCTCTCTGTTCTCTTACTCTCTCTCTAGCTCCATCTTTCTCTCTCTCTCTATGTCTCTATCTCTGTCTCTAATTTCTATGTCTCTGTCACTAAGATATCTTCTTTAACAACCAAATCTAACTTTGTTTGTTTTTTTCAGAATCATTGGGTTTCCTACAAGTGCTAGTTCGTCAGAAATATTGGATTATACAATGGGGAGAAAGGTTCGATACATATGATTTTTGTTGAAATTGTTTATGAATAATTGTAGGCATTTGATAATTCTGACTTTTGTTCGATGCATATGATTTTTATTGAAATTGTTTGTAAAATGTTATGCACATGATGTTTGTAAAATTGTAAAATAGTTCGATGCATTATAAATTCTTAATTTTCAT
The DNA here is from genome assembly GCA_003952965.2 of Morella rubra. NCBI lineage: Eukaryota > Viridiplantae > Streptophyta > Magnoliopsida > Fagales > Myricaceae > Morella > Morella rubra. The sequence continues at coordinate 9,495,398 of CM025851.1, read as the reverse complement.
TTGTAAACTTATTGTGTTCATTTATATAATTGAGATCTTTGTAATGAATTAAGAAATGCTCACTCGAATTTTGGGTTGTATATTTTAATTTTACTTCGGTTTATTATGTAAATTATAATGATTAGATATTTGTATTTGTGAATTGTGATGAATGAATAACATCTTTATTTTTTGTAAATAAGGCCTAAATGGGCCAAAAATTATGGCTCAAAATATTATCGAAATTCCAACATCCGCTTCCTCTAAGTTCGGTAAGAGTCAGAAGTAAAAGCGGAATCCATTTTGGACATCCGCTAGTTAGCGGACCAAATGTCGAAATGTTAAATTTTGCTTCCAACATGTCCGCTATACACCCTTGGCAACACTCATCTTTTAGTTTAGAATTAAATACATTTTACACCCTCTAACTATAAGGTTCTCGACACTTTGCATCTAAATCTATTATTTTTGTCATTTTTCAGAGTCACCAAATAATTTATGTCGGATCGGTCCTGACCTCTCGAAGCTCACCGAACGACTTCAGCCCAATGCTAATTAAGACTCCTACCACCAAAGTAGAAAGAAATTTTTTTGGCAATGGAGTACCTGGCGCTTTTGCTGGTCCTTTTCTTCGTGTTGGCATCCATTCATGTCCTCATCTTCGATAGAGGATCCCGGAAGTCTGGCTCACCCAAAATCCCCCCGGGTCCGAAGCCTTTGCCGATTATGGGGAACATATTGGAGCTAGGCAACAGACCGCACCATGCTCTTGCCAGGCTCTCCAAGATTTACGGGCCCCTGATGACTCTCAAGCTCGGGAGCAGAACGGCCGTAGTCATTTCTTCCCCAGACATAGCAAAAGAAGCACTGCAAACAAATGACCAGGTCTTCTCCAGCCGAACTATCCCGGACACATCCAGAGCATTTAACCACCACAAATTTTCAGTGGCATGGCTGCCTGCTTCGACTCAGTGGAGGAAGCTCAGGAAAGTTTCTGCCGTACAGATATTTGCTCCACAGCGGCTCGATGCCACCCAAGCCCTTAGACGAGTAAAGGTGCAACAACTACTAGACCATGTTCAAGCGTGCTGCAGCAGTGGCCAAGCGGTAGATATCGGTCGAGCAGTCTTCACAACAGGCCTCAATGCCCTGTCAAACACCTTTTTCTCCATTGACTTCGCCGACTATTGTTCGAATTCGTGCCAAGAGTTTCAGGAACTTATATTGGGTGTCATGGCAGAAGGTGGAAGGCCTAACATTTCAGACTTTTTCCCGGTACTTCGTTTTTTTGATCCACAAGGTGCACGCCGGAGGACGACGACATATTTCGCAAAATTGTTTGGGATTTTGGATGGAATCATCGATAAACGGGTACAACTGAGAGCGCTTTCGAAGAGTTATAAGCCAAGCGGCGATGTACTGGACTCTCTCCTCAATCTCACTGAGGAAGATAATCCAGAATTGAGCTTTGACGACATCAAACATCTGCTTATGGTGATCCACTAACTTTCTCAAAGTTTGCTTCAGATCTTTCTTTCCATTTTTATGTTCTGTTCATCGAAGGAAAAAAAAATAACTAGGCGGCATGTTAATTGCACGGGAACTGTACATCACATAGTTATTTTTTCTAATGCTCCCCCTAATTCTTCAGATATCAGTATTTTTTTTAAGCTTAAAATTTTCATTTGCCAATTGCTTTTATTGAATTACTCCTTGCTCTTTATCAACCCAACTTTTAAATCTTTTGCAATCCTTATCCAAATTGTACGGTGTACTTTCTAAAGAGACAGAGACAACTTATTATCCACATATTTTCTCTATCTCTTTCTCATGCTCCAGATATTATCTCCATCTCTTTATCTCTTTCTAAATTATACTGTATAATTTCGGATAGAAACTTACCAGTATACACCTTAACGCAGTTTGTTTCTTAACTTGCACTCACACTAGTTTCTGTCACTGTCAGGACTTATTTGTTGCGGGGAACGACACAACAACCAGCACAGTGGAATGGGCCATGGCGGAGTTACTACGCGACCCCTCAAAAATGGCAAAAACCCGGGAAGAGGCCCAAGAAGTCCTTGGCAATGTCAGGCTGGTTCAGGAATCGGACATCTTAAAGTTGCCTTATCTACATGCTGTAGTGAAAGAGACCTTACGGTTGCACCCGCCAGCGCCTTTACTAGTTCCCCATAAAGCAGAGGCTGGCGTAGAAATGTGTGGCTTCACCGTGCCCAAGAACGCACAGATACTAGTAAACGTGTGGGCCATGGGACGAGATTCAAGCGTATGGCCAAACCCAACCCTGTTTTCGCCCGAAAGATTTTTAGAGAGCGACATTGACTATAAAGGCAGAGATTTCGAGTTCATTCCTTTCGGAGCTGGAAGAAGGATATGCCCTGGATTGCCTTTGGCTAGCCGGATGGTGAGCTTCATGTTGGCCTCACTTGTCCACTCTTTCCACTGGAAGCTCCCGGCTGAGACGAAGCCTGAAGATTTGGACATGAGCGAGGCGGGCGCTGGGTTCACCTTGCACAGGGCCAAGCCCCTCCTTGCTATCCCCATCACCTCTGTGTAACCTTGTGTGTATTGTTAGCTAAATGTGTCTCTGCTTGTGCTAATTGGATGACTTAAAATCATCTACAGTTGTTAGGAGACGTCAACAAATTATATCCGTGTGTGTGTGTGTGTGTGTGTTTTTTTTTTTCTTTTTCTAATGGGGTGTCCAAAGACTCCAAACTAGCCTACGGGCCAATAACACAATAAATTATATGTGTTGTTATCTTTGTTGTCATTTAATTTTTGTAAATTACATTTAAAATTTTGAAAAATGAGGACCAAAGCTTTTTTTTTTTTTTTAACAAACCTGCAGAGTACTAATTGCTTTAGTATACAGAGAAATTGTCTTCGTACTATGACATTAAAGTCCAATGCTGTATATGTATGATACCTGTTTATTTTTTGGTAAATATACGATACATGTTCCTCTTAAGAAGGGATGGATATTTGCGGTTCTTTTTCTCCTCCGATGGGCCGCAGTGAGTCGGTGGACCTAAAACGAGACAGATCTTCCTTAGAAGGCCGAGGAGTGGACCAAAACGAAATCTATTGTGGACTTTTCTTCTTAGGAAGGCGATGAAGATTGGATAATGGATGGGTCATGCTCAATGTGGAGATTTCTACAGCCGCAGAGATTGATCAATAATTCAAAATAGTAATAAATTAATGAATCTATATCTTTTCTAATTTACTGTCTAATTCAACATGTATGGAATATTATAGGACTTGCACAATTAGATAATTAATACTAACTGATAATGCCAAAATCACTAAGAGTCGAAGCCGATTAGACTTGAAAGGAACAAGAAAAGGAGTGACGTCAAATGTAAAGCCTCCACTGTCAAAGTTAGATCTTAAGAAGTATTTAGTTTAGATAATGAATTAAACTTAGGAAAATATAATAGAGTACCTATTATTTTGTAAAAGTGGGTGCAAGAGTCATAAAGGGAATCCAATAGTATAGGCTTCAGGATTCCTTGTCTTACCTGGAGTCCTAAAGCCTTTTGAGTCTTTATCTTTCCTGAAGTTAGTTATAAGAGGGTATAGTAGAGTATTAAAGGGAGTTTGGCGTTATGGGTTTCAGGACTTCTTATCTTATCTAGAGTCCTGAAACCTTTCTAGTCCTTATTTTTCCTGTAGTCCTAAAGAGATTAGTTTACACTTATATGGGTTGAGGGTCTAGAATGTGCCACCGGTTTTGAATGAGATTGTAGACGGGCTTGTGTATCTTGATGAGCTAGATCGGTCATATTATGGTCTATCACTAAATGTTATAGAACTCACTTGTATCCATCTTTCTTCAAATTTGATTTTTTAATTCAATTAACAAATTAGAGATGATCATAAATTGATGCATGTATTGTTTTAGGTCAAATCAAAATTCGTTTGCATTGTTTATCCCTCGTATTAGAATATTAGGTATTTGATTCTCATTGAACCGAAGAAAAATAATATGATTCTCAATTGAACTCTATGATAAAAGATATTGATTAAGTCACATGTGTGATGTGGAGTCCAATCTTCTACCTCTGCATCACATGTCGGTGGACTAGGAAAATGGATAAAGTATGCTAGCGAGAAAGCCTTGTAACCAAATTGCTCTAATCACCATTAAGTTGCACATCCTATAAAATAATCCACAAATAATAAATAATAAATAATAAGATCCCTCAATGATATTAAAATTTGTGCTGAAATTTGGGCCAGCTCATTCACTGTTGGGAGTTTGGAACTGGTCAATTTTCGGACACCAGCTTGGTTAGTATTGTATTGGACCCTTGCAATATATTATGCTATTATTTGGTTGAGCTTAAACGGCATTTGAAATTTATAGATTTCTTCAATTCAACAGTGGCATTCACAAGAGGGCAATGGATTATTGTTCACATTTAAGCCAATTGACAAACGAACTATTGGCACCAAAATATGGAAACCATATGAATTTAATTAATTAAAGACAATACTATAGAGCAAATTATGGACTAATTAAAGAAAGTGGTTTTTAAACCCCCCAGAGCGACTTTAGTAAACCCCCCAGAGCGTTCTTAAAATCAAAGAAAAGTCATCGTCAGATCGACGGGCACCTAGACGAACCTGACGGCCATGGCGACGGCGACCATGGGGAATCTATTGGCCGTCATTGGGCTCCTGATTTCAGCCGCTACAGCTGCCTCATCTCCTCCTGCCACCGTGTACACCAACCACACAGTGGGCGGCGCCGCCGGATGGTTCTTCAATGTCACCTCCAACACTTCCGCCACTAATTACTCCGCTTGGGCCGCCACCCAAACCTTCAATCTCGGAGACTTTCTCAGTAAGCTCTTCACTTAGCTAAGAAACTTCGTTCTTTTTGTTTACTCTGTTGGATGGAGGGGAGGATGATTTGTTGTGGGTTTACGACTGATGTGCCCCCAGTTTAGATCGAGTCTTCGATGGTTAAGAAAATGCAGGAATCGAATTATTAAACATCGGAAAACTCATTTCGATTGAGGTATATAGATGGCTCGCATCCTGATGTTGACTTTAGCTTTAGGACATACATCTTCCTCTTTTTAGTAGTTATCATCTTTTATCAATTTCAAATGATGAAAGAAAAAAAAAACCCAAAAATTTCATTTATATTCCATTATTTCCCAGCTATTAGAATAATAATGCCGTTTTCCTCGTCGTTGTTGAGGTCAAATCCTGATTATAAGAGTTCATTTTCTTGAATCTCTTAGAGGAAAGCTAAAAGAAAAAATCCCAATGGCTAAACCAGCTTTCTTTCCTTCCATTTCAGAGCTCCTCAATTTCCCGGCACCACATAAAGCTTAAATTTTCTGTACAAGTTATAACAAATTATTTTGGTTACTGCCAATCTTCATGTTCTGAAACAATCGAATTGTCTAAACTTTATCGCCAACCAAATACGCCCTGTATTCTATAGTGTATTTTCTTTTCGGTTACCTCTCTTGCTTGAAATGTTGTGTAGTTTTCAATACCGATTCGAACTCATCGGTGATCCAGACCTACAGCAATACCACCTACTTGAGCTGCACCATTGACGATGCTCAGAGCAATGATACCTTCCAGTACGATGGAGGCGAAACGAAGTTCGGGGAGCCGTTGACCGTGGCGGTTCCGTTGACCAAGGAGGGCACCAACTACTACTTCTCCGACGGGGACGATGGCGGCCAGTGCCAGCATGGCATGGCCTTCACGATCCAGGTCCAGCACGGGCTTGGCTTGCCGCCCAGCCTCAACCAGCCGCCCCCACCGCCATACACAGAGCCGCCTGGTCCCGACTCGGCTCAGTCGCCGCCGATCACGATCCCTCAGACCCCGCCGAGTGGAGCCTTCAGCCTTGGCACTAGCGTGTCCACTGTGTTCTTGGCTCTTCTTTACCTATTGACGTTTCTTGTCGTCTCTAATGCACTACATTTCTAGAAAGGACGACTATACGAAGGAAGCAAAGGAAGGGCCGTTGGGATACGGGTGGTATTTCTCTTGTTGTGGTGCGGTACTTTGGTAATTCCAATTCACGCGTCGGCTGGTTTGATCGTTTGACGCATATGATTGGAATTTTGTTTGTGGGACGTGGTTGGATGTGGGCGTAAGGTGAACATTTTGTCGGTTGATCACGTTCTGGACAGGTACATTTTTGTTCTTGGAAAAATGTGATCCATTTGTGATTTGTATCCGCTAAGACTTTAACGTAGCAATTTTTGGTGACTTATTCTTATGCCCATTCCCAATTTTCTTGAGCATAATATTTTTTCTTTTCCAATTTTTTTCTACAGTACTGTTATTCGTTTGATAAAATTCATGATTAAAATATTCAATCATTTCCAAAAAAATCAAAGATAAATTTTGAGCGGTACGTTCCTTGGAATCTACGGCTGCGATTGCCTTGAGCTCAAGCCAAGTTTGCTTTTGACCTGATGTTATCAGTGGAAGTTGCAAGGCCCGTTGGTGTAAGTGCAAAATCAGTATTAACTACAAATGCGTTACAAATCAGGATAAATTACTGTTACATAAGACAGGCGTTATGTTTTGCAATTACTGCTAGTCAAAGTATTCTCTACAGAGTAAATAACTTAAATGATATTTGGTTACAAAAAATTCTTCAAATTTGTAAAAAAAAAAAAAACCTTATGGTGGTGAGAAGATTTAGGTAAATTAAAATTTTATTGGCCTTTGTAAAAAGTTGGTCTTTAAATATATTTTACTTAGTTTAATTTTTATTAGAGTTTGTAAAAAAAGTATACAGAGATGATTTTGTAGAATTTTTTAATAAAAATTATAAGAATTTGGTATAAAATTAAGAAAAGAAAGTATTAAATGTTTTTTTTAAAAAGAATTATTGAAATTTTTGTGAAAAAATATTATTGCGCTAGCAAATTAGTAATACTGAAACAAATAAAAAGAATGAAGAATGGCAAATTTTCTTTTTCCATAATTAGAAGATAATAATCATTTATTCGTAAAATAGAAGGTAATTTTTCAAATGAGATTCCTATTTCAAACTGACTCGACTCACGCGTATCTCAATCTTTTCATTCGAAATTTATAATATATGTTTATGTACGTGGTATGATATATCTAGTATTTTTTAATAATATAGGCTCTTAACTCAAATACATTTGGAATAAAAATCAGGCATGGTTTACAATGGCGGAGCCAGAATCAAAATCTAAAGGGGTCGAATTTTAAAGGCGAAATGACAAGAGTGGTGTGGGCGTGCGGCGGTGGAGCACGAGCAAAGCAACGTCAACAAGTTTAGAAGCTGGCGAGTGGTGGCCGTGGGCGTGGCAACGTGGCTGGCGCGGGAGAACGAGAAACTGGTGGCTAGTGGCCTGGTGCGGTGGTGGGCAACGGGGCACGAGCAACAGCTGAAGAGTGAAGCCCGAATGTGTGACGGTGTGAAAAAAGCGAGAGAGGGAGAGGAAATTCAAAGAGAGAGAGAGAGATTTTTCAAAACAAGGTGAAACGCATCGTTTCACCATGTGTTTCACCTTGTTTTAAATTATTATTATTTTTTGTTTCACATTTTTTTTTTTTAAGGTAGAGGGTGAAACGATGTTGTTTCACCCTTTATATAGTAAAAAAATAAAGGGCTTTGGTGCAGTCTTCAAAACCACTGGACTCTAGTTGGCCTGGGCCCATAGGGTTGGCCCAGGCCAACTTATGAGAAAAAAATAAATAAATAAACACATATAGTTTTTTTTTTTTAGGCTGTCCAATGGGTGGCGGCTGCCCAGGGTTGCCATCCTCTGGATCCACCACTAATGGTTTATACAATTCGAAAAAAAGAAAATTATTGATCACCTTGTCTGCTATATATTCAAGTTCAAGATGTATAGATGCTTGTGGTCAAAATAAACATAAAGAAGATTATCTAAACTCCCTAGGTTTATGAATATGGTATGATATATAATATCGTTTGTTTAATGATTTTGCTAGGAAGCTAGTAAAAAAACATTTTACTGAATATATCAAATAACCTAAAAAATGTCACTTTTTCTCTATTAGTTGTCAAATCGTTCCCCACACACACATTATATATATATATATATATATATATATATATAATAGTGGTATTAATTTTACACGTTGACTTTGGATACATGTTTCGAATTTATCTCCTTGGTTAATTTTCGCCGTGTTTGCATATCAAAATGTTGATCTAATTAAATAATTATAGAATAATTGATATATATTTATCAAATTATTTATTTTTATTAAAATAAATATAAAAAATTGACTGAAATCTTTTTTTTTTTTTACCGATACTCTCAAAATTTTAAAATTTTGGCATGTAAAATTTGGATTCACTTCGAATAGGAGAAGAAAAAAAGAAAAAGAAAAAGATGTCAGATTCTTCCGTTCAGCCAGGGAGAGAGTAAACGGAGAAACTCTTTTTTGCTAGAAATATGACGTTAAGATTACCAAATTTCGAAACGTGACTACTTTTTTTTTGTGTATTTCGTTTTCGGGCTCTCCGTCTCTTTCTTTGTTTCTTTCTTTCTTTATGCTCAGATATTTCCAACACACACGAAACTCGAAAGGGACCCCAACGACTGGAGGTGCAATTAATCCGAAATCCAAAAGACCAATAGGAAATGGGTAATTGGTTTCTTTAACGGGTAGGTTGAATTTTAACTCAAATCGGTGAACCGAATAGGTAGACAAGAGTCTCTTTCTTTATGTGGCCCACGAGACATCAATGCTTGATGATTCGTTTCGTTTTCTTTGCGATTTTGTGGAGGGAATTCCTACAGCTCCCACCTGTCTCAGACTTCGCGACGTTTTTGGGCCAGAAACGACAAGAAACCGACACTTTCCTTAGAGAGAAACGCACCGCGAACAGTTAAACTTCTAGAGCGAGAGAATCATTGAGTGGGGTTCGCCTTCCGTGAATATAAGTTTTCCGTTTGTTTCTCTCTCTCCCTGATCCGTTATCTCTCTTCCGTCGATTGCTCTGTAAGTCTCCCCGTGTATTGGTTTTTTTTGTTTCGTTTGGGACATCTCGGTGTTTGAGTTTTTGGTGATTTGATTGTCTCTAGGGAAATTGGTTGATTGAAATCTGGAAAAGAAAAATGGGGTTGATTTCGGGGATTCTCATGGGGATGATATTCGGAGTTGCATTGATGGCCGGATGGAAACACATGAGTGGGTATCGAAGCACCAAGCGAATTGCCAAGGTATCCCAATTACGAGAATTTGGAGCATTCTGGAGCTTAATTTTGTATATAATTTTTCTTTGTATAAATTTGGCTGAAGTTGCTGTGCTCGTTTTTTTCTTTTTGTTTTAACTTTGGTGGTTCGCGGTGATTGTTTAGTTCCATGGGTCAGAGATTTGAGGCTTTCATGAAAACTGGTAGACAGAAACTGCGAATTTTCCGTGAAATGATTATTTTGTGATGCTTACTAGGACAAAATATGGACAATCGTAATTACTTTTTGGCTCGAGAGTCATCTTTAGGCGTATGTATCTTAGCTGTGTTTTTCGTACTTGTTTGGCCCATCGCCCGTTTTGGTTACGTAGAATATGATTGCAAGAAGCTAATTCTTTTGTTGAATTCATTGAGCTTACCGTCAAGCCCGTTTCTGAGAGTCTGTTAGTCATCTGTTTGGAAACTTCTTGTCTGGGGCCTTTGCTGCTTGCTGATGTAGTGGATTTTGTTTTGTTTTAACTGAACTTCTCCAGCAGATTTGCCAGAGGTTTTTTTTTTCCTTCTTAGCCAGCTTGGCTCAGCTGAAATTTAGTATATCCGCTTTGAGTCATTTGATGAATCACTTTGCTTGGTTTAATAAAATTGAGTGCGGTGCTTTTCCACTGTAGGCTGTTGACATAAAACTCCTTGGGTCCCTTAGTCGAGATGATTTGAAGAAAATCTGCGGCGACAACTTTCCTGAATGGATATCTTTCCCTGTCTTTGAGCAGGTTGGTTCTTAATTCTTTTATTTTTTGTGTTTTAATCTTTTATTATCATTATGATCATCCAATTGTCCATTACGGTTTAATCCCTACTTTGTTGAGCTTAACATGCCCCAGTTTTTGTACATTATGAAGCTTTGTACAGAAAAGGAGACAGGAGATCATTAAATCCTGTCAACATAAACTATTGACTATGGCCTGCATGGTCATTTGATCTCTGAACAAGTTAATTTGCTCTACCAACTCTCTCTAGTAGGCAAGTTATGCTCTTCCAAAGTTCGATATTGCAGCTTGCACTTGAAATCTAACCATACCAGGGAGTGTTTAGCAGAAGTGTGCTATTTTGAGAATTTATTGTTGTATGGCTCGATGTTGAGCAAAGTATTTTCTTTTGAGAATTTATTACCTAATGGGTTGCTGTTGAGCGAAGTATGTTCTTGGTCAAAGTTATGTTAATAGGCCTTGTTGTTGAGCTGACTTTTTCATTGGCTGCTGTATTTTATAATATGCTTTGTTGGCATTTTTCAGGTGAAATGGATGAACAAGCAACTGAGCAAATTGTGGCCATTTATTGCGGATGTAAGCGTTTTCACTTGCTTTCCTTCTCATATCGTAACAACCATGCAGTCATCAAGTTGCCTTGCTGCATTTTGCTCTTATCATTGTAATAGTCATGGGCAATTAATTTGCTTTTTTTTATTCAAGAACATGTCTCTGAATCTCCATTTGTCTTGACTGCAATTTTCTTGCAAGGAATCAATTTCATTTGGAAAATTTAATCGTTGTCAAAACAAATGATGATTTATGACTAATTTCGGTTGTGTATCTTATCCAATGTGCATAAGAGTATCTTCTATCATTCTCACAGGAATGAAAAAATGTCAGTTATGGAACCATGAACTAAGTGTATTTTTCCCTTAATATTATTCCTATTAGGCATTGGTCCAGAAGTTGTATGTGTATTGTTTGTTGTAGAATTTTATAAAACCTACTCCCTTAAGAGGACGTCATCATGAACAGGAAGGAGGGAAATGTTGTGCCCTGGAGTGGAGGTAGAGAACAGAGAAATGAAGCTGTATACCCAGTTCATTTCTGAATTAATTAACTCAAAGTTTTTGGATTTTTTTATTCTCAGGCAGCTGAAATGGTGATAAAAGAATCTGTTGAACCACTTCTGGAAGATTACCGACCGGCTGGAATTACTTCATTAAAGTTCAGCAAATTGTCTCTTGGTACTGTGGCACCCAAAATTGAAGGTATGCATCACGAATTAGTTTAAACCTCTGTGTGTGTGCTTATCAAAAAAAAAAAAAACCTCTGTGTGTGTGTGTGCGCGTGTTTATTGCACAAGTCACTATTTGCTCTGCTGGCTGTCATCTTATTCGGAGATAACTAGACATTTCGTCTGATTTTTACTGATTTCAGAGGATAATGTTACCGTAGAGATCCGTGGAATTCGTATGGAAGTGGGTAGTGCAAGTCTTTTTTAAGTCCCACAGTGTTATTATAAGTAGGCTTAAAGCTAACATCGCCACCTTCTTGAGGAATGTGTATACTTTTCCCTTTTTCCAGTTGAATGAAAATACTTCTTTATTAGCTAATGGACGTTCATCATGGTGTATATGATATTTTGCATACTCAGTGAAGGAAAATCCATTTTCATGTTTGTCTTTTGCTCCCCACCTCATTTGTTCTCCATCTTTTTTCTTCCATTTCTTTCTCATTTGTTTCAAACTTCTTCACTTTCGTTATTGAAACTCAGCCTCATCATGACGAAGAGAGAGGATCAAGACTTCCACACCCTCGAGCACACTTCAACTTTGTGGTGGGAAATAAAAAATTAATCAGTAGACTTTCTTCAGCTGAGTCTCAACATGTGAAAAGCAATCTTAAATGAGCAGTACTTATGGGAAATCTTGAATTTGCATCGTTACTATTCATCTAGTTAGTCTTCATTTTAGAAGTACTGCAATCATTTGTCAGACCGTGATCCATATATTTTGGTGGATATGGAGGTATGCTCTCCCTGCTCGAAAATTTCAATCTTAAGCACAATAGGCGATATTAGCAATAAGGAGAAGTGGTCGAAGTTTGTCGCTTTACTTACCAATCTTCATTTCTTTCTAGTTAAACATGAGATAAGGCCATAATAACAACTTCTCTTACAACCCAAATGCAGCTTTCTAAGTAAGGTGGATTGTGGAGTGTGATAAACTGTTTGCTGGGTGAGGCCATAACAAGGAAGAGGATAATGTTTTCTCACGACAAAGAAATGATTTTTGGATTAGTTGGGACAACTTTTAATGAGTAAAACCTATTATTTTGTCCAACTACTATGATTTCCCAACAATGCTGGAACTTGTATGGTATCTGTTAACACCGGTGTAGGAAATATGCCTCAAGGATCTATAGTCCTGGACGTATGTTATTGTTCTTTTGACACTCGCAACTTACAGAACCATCACCATGCTTGTTTTTTTTTTCTTTTTTCTATAATTACTGGTGCATTTTTTTTTTGGTCAGTTTCCAAAAGCTCTGTCTTTTACTTGCTAAATTTCCTTTGTCCTGTTGTTATCAAGTTGCTGCTTTTTTTTCCCTGCTTATTTCTGTTTCTCTATTAATTATATGGTGTAATTACTATGGTTTTTATTGCTCGACAACCGTGAACATTCAACCTCTTGCTCACTTTTCAATCATCATTGGTTTTATTTGATGCAGGTATTCGTGTTCAGAGTCTTAAGAAAGGTCAAATTACGATGGATATTGATTTCCGATGGGGTGGCGATCCTAGCATCATTTTATGTGCTGAAGCTGCTCTTGTTGCTTCAATACCCATTCAGGTTGGTGCATGAGCAATATCATTTTTGTTGGATATTCCTCTATGTTGGTCGCAAATCGAATTATAGTATACATGATTATTGGATGAAGTTATGTCTATGGTCTCCTTGCCACAGTTGAAGGATCTTCAAGTCTTCACTGTTGTTCGTGTTATCTTCCAACTTGCTGAAGAAATACCTTGTATTTCTGCTGTTGTTGTTGCCCTACTTTCTGAGGTAACAGTAATTTTTTCGTAAACTTTCAAGCTGACCACAACTAATAGCAGATTGTTATGAACATGAAATTATGAATGCATTTTAGTTTTGCAGGGAGTTGCCATGTCTGACACCTTGTTTTCAGTGTGATCACTAGAATTTTATCTGTGCAAATAATCAAATCCTCTTTTAGACTTAGAAAAACCTTGTAATTTTCTTAGCTGTTGTAAAGGTGATGGCTCTGCAAACTAAACCTTTTGTGGAAGCTAGCATTGTCTGTTATGTTTGTTGTTCGTTTGGGTTTCTTTGATACCATACAATGGAAGGACTAGTACTACAGCCTAGCTAATCCAACTGAAATCATATGAGAATGACTAGGGTTTACCTTGCCCACATATATGTTAGTGCACCGTTTCGTGGTTTTAGTGGATAACAAATGTTCTTTTCTCAACTCCATGTATCAGTGGATATTGAGTTCAGAAATTAAGTCCTCCCATTGATGCGATGGGTAATAACTGTGAGGTGCTCTTCTCTAAGTAGAAAAGGAAAATGGGGCACAGTTTTATGTTTTTGTTGTATTGAGCCTTTTCTAAGCCTTTTCTAAACAGTGTATCCAGGTTTAAATAACTTCATGGAGTTCATACCTTACTCTCTTTTTTTTCCTTTCCTTTTTCTCTCCCAAATGATTGAGCATCATTTTAGTATCTCATATCATTGGAGACTTCGAGTGAGCTGACATCTAGAGATATAAGGATTTACTATTTTGTTTAATCAGTTATGATTGTTTCCATATTGACTAGTTATCATATGATTTAATCAGCCGAAACCAAGAATTGACTATACACTGAAGGCTGTTGGTGGAAGTTTAACAGCCATCCCTGGACTTTCAGATATGATTGATGTAGGTGGTGTTCTTCTATCTAACTTATTCTTTCCTTCCTTCTGATTGATCTGGTGTTTTTACATAAGACTTATTATGCTATTTAAATGTCTTTTGCAGGATACCGTTGACTCAATTGTCACAGATATGCTTCAGTGGCCCCATAGGATTGTTGTTCCAATTGGTGGTATACCTGTTGATACTAGGTAATTATGAATCTCATTTCGATTATCCATATCTGGCAGAGAGAGGAGGAGGGGGAGATATATTTCACAGTTTGTCGACAAAGTTTTCCTTAAAGATGTCTCTTTCTCCTCTTCATTCATTTGTGCTCAACCATATGCAGTATCCGTAAAATAGAGGGGTTTTAGATGTTTAGTTCATCACTTGGTACGTAGAGTATCTCTTTTGTCATTGTTCTCGTTTTGTTTTCTTCTACAGTGAACTGGAGCTTAAACCACAAGGAAAGCTTACCTTGACAGTTGTGAAAGCAAATGATTTGAAGAACATGGAAATGATTGGAAAATCTGATCCTTATGTTGTTGTGTATATTCGGCCACTATTCAAGGTTAAAACAAAGGTTGTTGACAACAATCTCAATCCTGTTTGGAATCAAACATTCGAGATGATTGCAGAAGACAAGGAGACACAATCCCTTATACTAGAGGTTTTAATCCGCTTATTCTCCCTTTTTTTCATTTCTGCTATGCTCTTCTGAAAGAACTTAATATGTTGCTTCTGCAAGAATCAACATTTTCTGGAAAATAGGAAGTTTCATTATGATAGTGCCTTCAATTTTAGTTACTTTTCTATTTAATGGTGTTTTCCAGTTTACTTGTACGAAAGAATGCACATATTCCTTGTAGAATTTCAAATATTTCAAGAGCTGTTTGCTTTTGCTTTTTAAAACTGTAGCTTAGAAAACCAACTTGTATTAGCAGCTCTTGGATGTAACTGGAAGTGAACTCAGTCTTGTACCCCAACCATTGTTCTTTTTTTTCTTTTTTTCTTGCCAAAAAGGCCATTCAAACCTTTGTGGCTAGGAGAAATGGTGGAGTGATGTTGGGAAACACCCGTCCGTGGAAGAAATCTTTTGAAGTTTTCTTCAACGGCCTTATTATTAGGACACTATTTTTTACTTATCAAAAAAAAAATAAAAATAAATTAGGACACTATTTTGAGACAGTTCTCATGCAATAAATCATAGCCTCCAAAATATGTGCCAAGGTGATGGCCTCTGTATTCTGTTTTTCAGTAACTATATCCATGGATCTAAGTTCTTACTAAGTACAGTGTGTTCATTAGTGGCTTTTGAGGTTATGACTATACTAATATTATTAACGAAAGGTAAAATAAGAGATGTAAAGAAAAAGATAAGGGAATATATTGTATGACTCATTGTGGTTAGTTCAAAACAAAATTTACGATGGCCACAGTTGGCTGTAGCATAAGAATATTTTTCTTTATCTCATACAGAATTAAATTCACAAGAAGGTAGTTACTCTTCCCCCCCCCCCAAAAAAAAAAATATTGAAAGCAAAGTTGCTAATATGTATTCACCCTAAAATTTATGGGAAATGTTGTCTCCTGTTACTCTGTAAATCTTATGCATCTTTTGAAGTGGATTAATGTTGGTGAACTCTTCAAACAGGTCTTTGATGAGGACATTGGACAAGACAAGAGATTGGGATTAGTAAAATTCCCTTTGATTGGTCTGGAAGCTGAAACCTCAAAAGAGTATGATTTGAGACTGCTGCCATCACTTGACATGATGAAAATAAAAGATAAGAAGGACAGGGGGACTATTACTATTAAGGTAGACATTTCCATCGCTTTACATGTTTGGTTATTTATTTACCTTTGTGACCCGACATGCTTGTAACAACTCCTACTGTCAGCTTGATCAAAAAATGCTATAACTTTACATTGCTTCTCATATCTGTTAAAATGCAGCATCCTCTTCCATGTTAAGAAGTCCTGCTATATAGTTATAAAATTACTCCGTGTAATCATGAATTTATTGAAGGGGTTTGTTTATGTATGACCCCAGGTCTTGTATCATGAATTTAACAAGGAAGAACAGTTGATTGCTCTAGAAGCGGAGAAGAGGATCCTAGAAGAAAGAAAGAAACTGAAACAAGCGGGAGTCATAGGGAGTACAATGGATGCACTTGATGGAGCAGCATCACTGGTTGGGTCTGGCCTTGGTGCTGGAGTTGGGCTTGTGGGAACTGGCCTTGGTGCTGGAGTTGGGCTTGTGGGAACTGGGGTTGGCACTGGAGTTGGGATTGTTGGGAGTGGCCTCGGAGCTGTTGGCAGTGGACTGAGCAAAGCAGGGAAGTTCATGGGCAGAACCATTACAGGGCAATCAAGCCACACCAGAAGGAGCGGCTCCACGACTCCAGTGAATAGTGTCCAAGAAAATGGTGGTGCCAAGCCACTGTAGTTTTCCTAAAGAGTTGCTGTGGGAGTGTATGAACTGACCCTGTTTCAATGCATTAATGACTGGATAGAGAGAGGACATATGTTGCTTATTTCTTAACACGGTACCTTCTCTAACCCCCGTGTCTATCTGGTGGAATGGAAAAGAAAATGATCGCTATTTTTTTCTTGGTTTCAGCTATATCATCCAGTCGTCCTGTTTTGTGTTCTTCCTTGCTTAGCGGAACTAATTTACAATTTCAGCAAATAATGTAGAGAATTATTTTCATTAATTAACAACCCAAAAAAAAAAAAAGAGCAATCTGTATCTTCAGTATTTGATTTTTCAGAGACATGACACGTGGGACGTATCCAGAGACAATCGCGCTGGGAATACTTTCGTGTTAGGTCATGTGTTCAGCGATCACAATCACAATGAAGCAAAAAGTCTTGGAGGGTAATTATTCGAGCGGCCTGGGAAAGGTCACTCTCACGAGTCAGCTCCCCCGACAAGCGTGGGTTCGACTTTAGAGAGTCGAAAAGGTTGGGACTCCCCATGATCTCAGTTTGGTTGCTCTCTTCCAAATTTTTTTCCTCTTTGTCTTTATCCTCTGACCACTTCCTCTCAAAAGCTGCATATCTACTCCCGGTCTCTCTTTTACCTACTTTTCAGTTAGATACCTCCTACGATGTAAAAAGTCAAAAGCCATCTCTCAATTACTATGTTGCCCTTGCATCTGTGTTCTTAATCTTTTACCCAGGGCCGAAGCCAGCCCCTAATTTTTAAGGGCCAAACTGTAATATAATAATTATTAATAGATCGTTGTAAAAAAAATTAAAAAAAGAGCTTAAATTTTTATTTTTATTTTCTTCTTAAATTTGACCGTTGACTTGGCGGCTGCTTTTATCCGTTTAGAATTTGCATGTAATATTTGTGGGTCAATATCATTTCTTTAAAAGGCCTCCCAAGGACCCCCTCCCCCCCCCCCCCCCCCCCCCCCTTTTATCTGCTTAGAATTTTGGATGTGATATAATATCATTTTCTTTGAAATCACATAAAATCGCCATCAGAATAATCTGAGACATATAATAATAAGACGTATACAGCTATTGGTTTGAAATCCAGTCCAGAAAAAAAAATATTATTGGTTTGAAAACCAAAAGACAAATGCTCATTATTTAGATAAATGAATGAATAAGCGAACTATACTTCTATACATTTTTTCTCAGTTTAAATTTGCATATCGGTTTAGCAAATCCGACGAACAAGTCAACTAATAAAAATTATTTTTTATTTGTTGTTCAAAGTTGATTTTTAAATTCTAAAATAAATAGACACAACATACAAATTTTACAGCATTTAATCTTATCCGTATTAATTAACTGATCATATGAATCTTATAACATTCAATATATATTATGTCTCTCTAAATAAGTTAGAGAGAATCTCTATAATCTTTCAACATTCTCCACAAAATTTTAATTAGTGTCAATGTTAAGTTTATTGGACATAAGTATGATCCAAATTCACTAATATTTTTGAACTCCAACAAATTCAAATATAACACCTGAACTCTTTTCATGCCAATTTCAAAGTGGGTTTACCCCTTTTTTTATGGGACTAAGCTTGTTTATGTTTTGATTAGGACCGAGAGGAAAGAATTAGTTCAACTGATTTGACATTTCAAATAATATTTTATTTTTCAAATGTCAATAGTAGATTGAAGAATGGACCAATCCTTTTCCAAACCCTAATAAGTCAGCCAACTACTGTGTTCTGCTAACCTGAATTTGAATGCTTTGTGTTATACTCTTTAATTCAACTTCTTATATTTTTAATTTTTTTTAAATTACTCATGTTTAATGGGATCTTTCATAAACCACTAATATTTAATGGGATTGACTGTTTTCCACGACAACTAAGGCATGGCTCGAGAATCCCAGCAGTGGCTGTTTGGTACATTCCAAATAGAAAGGGTTCAGGGAAAAAAGGGGTTTTCAATTGCTAGCAGCACAAACAGTCCCTTTTAGAGGTCAAACTGTTATAACGAAGTAGCGTGATTCTGGGCCTCTGCTGACGTCTGCCCTAACGTAATTGCGAATCAAACGAACAGAATTTGGATATTCGACTGAACTACCACGCGACCTAAAGAAGCGCGTTGGATTGGGAAGTAGATCTGGGCTCGTGGACCCTACAAAACTTGGATGAACACTAATTACAGATTGGAAGGTCGCGTGAAAACTTGATCCACGTGATGATCCGTACACGTGGCGAATGGGTTTGCGTCCAACGGAACCTTCCACCTCATCGCTGTAATAAATGCCAACACCACCAAATTCACAGGCGAGTACGGGGAAAAGAAAAAGTCTTAAATTCCCCTCGTACCCCGTGATATGCTGAAGTACTATGCGTTGTTTTAGTTCCTCTAGTTCCGTTTGTTTGCTTGGAAAACGGTATTCGATAAATACTTGAAAATGACGTAAAAGTAAAAAAAATTTAAATTAATTGTAAAACTTTATTATTTTTTAAAAACAAATTAAATTTTAAATTTTTTGTAAACTAAAATTTTTGTTGGGTAAATACTATAACACACCTCATATTTACAGTCAAATTTCATCTAGCCTTTCTCAAGTCTCCAAATATTTTATTTCATTTAAAAAATAATCAATTATTGCATTTTTTTAATTTCGCAGTTAAATTATATGCAAATTGATCAAAATGTCCTTACAGCACAAAATTATATATAAATAAAAGTAATATTTTTAAATAAAAATTGAATTTGAAGTTTGCATTATAGTTTTATATTCTTCTCTTTTCAAGCCACGTGGATAAGGCTATGTAGAATCCGTTTGATCCGACTCGCCGACCTAGGTCTGGCCTGTCTCGACCCGAATGGATCGGAACCGGATTCGGATAGTATATATGAGAAAACATGTAATTGAGTCGGGATTTGGATACTCGGGATGAGATCCGAAATCCATTTGACCGACCTGATTATCTCATTTAAACTAAACGCATTGTTTTAGGGAGGGTGTTCGTTGAGTTGCCCCCCCCCCCCAAAACAACCCCATTCACGAATTCCCCAATAGCCCCCACTGGTTCTCCCCTATTCCTCTTTGAAATTTTAAGAAACCGTAACCCTAATCTTCTCTTCGCCTCTCTCAGTCGTCGCTGCCACCGGTCTCCTTGTCACCTCCTCCCTTCTCAACAATCGATGTTCACTGTTCAGCCTCACAATAAAGGCCTTCATCGACGCTCCTCCATTGTTACCTACTCCGTCCTTCGTCAACTATTGTTGCCACCGGTCTCCTCATCTCCTCTTTTCTCAGCCATCGACGGATTCGAGTAAATCAATTGATTCCAAAGTTCCAGTTGCATATTTGTATCATTGTCTTTGGGATTGCAACTAAATTCATCGATTCAAGCTAGGTGGGTTTCGAATTAGATCAAACGTTTCAAATTCGAATCCGGTCCGAAACCGACTTTACCGACTTGGCCGGATATCACCCATTTTCGGATCGAATTCGGATTCGACCTTCGCTATCCAAAAATTTCGGATTCGGATTTTGGCCTTTCGAATTCGAAATTTTTGGTGCACCCCTACACATGGATATTCTCCTTTAGTTGGCTAACAAAATTAAATACGGAACCAATTTTATCGCAAAAGTGTACCTCAAGGACTTCTGTTGAATCAGTACTTTAAAGACTAAAATATTAGAATTTTGAGAAAAATTTCATGTCACAGGGCAACCTACGATTGGCAAAGATGATATCTAAAATCCGCGTAAGCACAATTCTTTCCGTTTCTAACCACAATAGGAGGGAAAATTGATTTGTCTAAAAAACTTACTTTAGGAACCCGACAGTTGAAATCGATATCTGAGGGACTAAAATGTCAAAACTATAAATTACAGAGACCTATATGACAATTAAGCATTTTTATGTAAATACGTAAATCATTAAATGTGTCAAACATAAAAAAATTTTTTTTAAAAAATATTTTAAAAGAATAACCAAACACCGAAAATATCTTTTTTTTCTAGAAAACATTTCAATGAAAAGTTTTTTACATAAAATAATAGTTTTACAGGCAAACAAATGGACCTTAAGATAATAATTTTGCTAACAAAATATCTATCCGTTTAAAAATTTAACAAGAAGTGATGACGTAAAAACAGATCTAATGATGTTTGTTTAGAGTCTAAAGATATGATTATGCAGACCCCTTAGAAGGATCTTAATTGAAAATAAAAATTAAAGGAAAGAAATTTTATAAGTAATTAATCAAATGATAAATATTAATCAAAATACTAAAATCCTGAATTTAACAATTAAAGTAAATAAAACAAGTACCAAAAGGAGGAGAGAAAAGAGAAAGAAAAGAAAAAAAAAAAAAAAAAAGAAGAAAGAATGAGAAAAAGAAAAGAGAATAAGGAGAAAAGGAAAAACTCGAGGTAAGGGGTAGTTTGTGTGATTTATGTTGGACAAGTGTCATTTTTTTTATCACGTTATATGTTCAATTAACTCAAATGCCACATCATTTAAAAAATAATTTAAACTAAATTCGGGATAAAACCTACGTGGTATTTGAGTTGACTGGGCATATAACGTGATGAAAGTAGGCCCAAATGACACGCGACGCGTTTTCATTGTGATTACGTTATTAATTGATATTTTGGCTATATAATTAATTAAATGTTTAAGATTTCTTTAACACTCTCAATCTGGTCAGTATTTTTTTAATTGGTCCGCTGTCTAGTTTGTACATAAATACTAGATGTAATAGATTTCTTCGCTATCCAAACAAAGGTTCAAAAATTCTTGTGATATAGAAAAGTTGCAAATAACTCTAAAAAATAAGAAAAATTATAAATAGTCACCTAAAGTCTATGTTCCGTTAAAAATAGACATTCAATAAATTCAAGTTATAAATAAGCTATATTGGTGTCTGAGATGAGATTGTCATCATTTTTCTTACCCGGTAATTTATTTACAACTTTTCGATAGCATATAGATTTTGAGTGCCTATTACTATAGAACCACCTGTGGGCCGTGAATATCGCTCTTTTTCAGTTACCTAAAACTTCAATCTATCCCGGCTAGCTGTTGTGCATGCGACACTTGTGAGTTGTGACTATGTGGTTTGGTAGCGTGATTAGTGGGGTGTTTGTTTGTCAAATTTTGAAAATATTTTTAAAATTTTAAGAATTTTTATTTATTAAGATTTAAAAATAAAAGTGTATAGGTGTAAAAATTAAAATTAAAAAATTTTAAAATAATTTATTTTATTAAAATTTTATATATTAAATATATAAAAAAACAAACCTCACCTTCATTCCTGCAGTAGCCTCTTTAAAATCTGTCTGTAGATAAGGTAAAGGTAAGCCACACTTGAATGCGCTCACAGAATTTCGCTGGTTGCTAAAAAAATAAATAATCTAAAAGCTCCTCAAGAAAATTAAAGAAATATATAAACAGGCCTCAGGCGAATATAATATTAACAAGGGATATATTTAAATATTAATTATATTTTACGCAAAATGAACTGAATTGGATCAAAACTTGGGACGGATAAAATGTACCTTTCATTTCAAACTGCCATATAGGGGGAGAAGACCATCGCGTGCGTGTTCCTCTTATGAATAGACTCCTATCAAACGATGTAGACAAATTCCTATATCACACGCTTTTTTTTTTTTTAAAGGGGTTGCGTGTAGTGCAGAAGAAATACTAATGGGTTTTGTTACAAAATTCTATTTTTTGTTTTGGAAAATTATTTTAGATATTATTAATTGACTTCAAATTCAATAAAATCAACAAGATGGAACTGGGATCAAAGATAGTTAAATTTGTGTTTTTCATTTCGTTATAGCTCACAAAATAAAGACTGCTTTTTATTATAGTTTAATGCAAAAAATAAAAGGGTTCGTGGAATAAGCTTTTTATCTCTTTTGTTTGCCCAATCCACGCCTGTCCAAAATAGTAAGACTCTGCAATAATATATTAAAAAAAGAGTACTTAAGTTGGGAGTTTGTGTGACGAGAGAGAGAGAGAGAGAGAGGGGTGTCCATCAGCTCTCATAAGTCCCACTCTTTTTCTTCAGTTTCCTCCTCAAGCACTCCTTTGTATTATCTCTCTCTCTCTCTCTCTAAAATGGAAGTCTAACGCCCTTCCTTTTCCAGCGTATCTACAGCCATGCCATCCCGCCCCTCTCCACCAGAACCACCACCTCTCCACCACCACCACCAACACCACGACGTTCCTCTCCTCCCTGTACTCCTTCCCATAGCCTTGACCCTACTCTTCATCCTTCTCTTCACTCTTCTCCTCTTATATCGTAAGCTCTCCCTCAACCGCACTACCCCCTCCGACAACCACCAGCGACGATTCTCTTATTCCCTCCTCCGCCGCTCAACCTCCTTCTTCTCGTCCTCCACCCTCATCGGCCACGGTGGCTTCGGTTCCGTCTACAAGGCCACCCTCCCTTCTGGGCAGTACCTAGCCCTCAAGCTCATGGACTCCCCCGGCTCCATCCAAGGCGAGCGCGAGTTCCATAACGAGCTTTCCATCGCCTCAACTCTCAACTCCCCGCATATCCTGTCTCTCCTAGGCTTCTCCTCCGACCGCCGGCGCCGCAAGCTCGTTATCGTCTACGAGTATATGCCCAATCGTAGCTTGCAGGACGCGCTGCTGGACAAGAAGTGCCCGGAGCTCATGGAGTGGAAGAAAAGATTCGACATTGTGGTTGATATTGCCAAAGGCCTGGCTTACCTCCATTCTTGTGACGCGCCGGTAATCCACGGCGATATCAAGCCCAGTAATATTCTGCTGGATGCTGATTTCAAGGCCAAGATTGGAGATTTCGGTTTGGCGAGGTTCAAGACCGAGGATCTCGTGGAGAAGAGGGAAGGCGGAGTGGTCGAGGCTGGAGAGGATAACGGGTCGATTTTGGAGGAGACGGAGAGCGTGACGACTGGGTACGATGATGCTAGTGGGGTAGTTGTCGATCGATCCCCGGACAGTTGCGTGGTTAGGATCTTGGATTCGGAGGCATCGCCGGAGAATGCGGCGGTGTCACCCGAAGTTGGTGTCGATAGGGCGAGCGCATCAGAAGGGTGCTTCGACAAGCTCAGCGTCGATAGTGGCAAAGATTTGATCGGGAATGGTAGAAAGAATGGGGGTTCGAAGAGGGATTGGTGGTGGAAGCAGGACAATGGAGGAGGGTCCGAATCTGGGAGAGTGAAGGACTACGTGATGGAGTGGATTGGGAGTGAGATTAGGAAGGAGAGGCCCAAGAGTGAATGGATTGCGTCCCCAAGCTCGGGGGAGAATGATGGGTTGGGCTCAGAAGTTGAGAAGAAGCAGAAGCAGAAGAAGAAGCAGAGAAAGAGATTGGAGTGGTGGTCGTCATTGGATGAGGAGAGAATGGCGAAAAGGAAAGAGAAGAACAGGAAGCCTAGGGAGTGGTGGAAGGAGGAGTTTTGCGAGGAGCTCTCGAAGAAGACAAAGAAGAAGAAACGAGGGCTTGGATCAAGTAGCGGTAGAGAATTGTGGTGGCAGAAGGATGATGATGATGAGGATGTAGTGCAGCAAGAGAGGAAGAAGAGGAGGAGCAAGAATAGCAGAGGTAGCATTGATTGGTGGTTGGACGGATTGAGTGGGGAGCTTAGAAATGGGCGAAGAAATAGCCAGGATTGGGGACACGGAGGAGAGATACCCAAGAGCGGTGGCATTAGTAGCACGCCCAGTATGAGGGGAACCGTATGTTACATTGCTCCTGAATACGGTGGTGGTGGTGTACTATCGGAGAGATGTGATGTTTATAGCTTTGGGGTTCTGCTTTTGGTTATTGTTTCTGGGCGGAGGCCGCTCCAAGTAACAGCCTCGCCCATGTCGGAATTTGAGAGAGCCAATCTGATTTCGTGGGCTCGGCAACTTGCTCGCAATGGGAAGCTTTTGGACCTTGTCGATTTGTCAATTCATTCACTGGATAAGGAGCAGTCACTTCTATGCATTACCATTGCACTACTATGTCTGCAGAAATCTCCCTGTAAGCGGCCCACGATGAAAGAAATTGTGGGGATGCTAAGTGGTGAGGCTGAGCCACCCCACCTGCCATTTGAGTTTTCCCCATCGCCCCCTTCGAGCTTTCCGTTCAAGTCGCGGAAGAAGGCCCGGTGAGCTTATGGGATGACTGTAGCCATTTTTAACTGTAGAGAGTGTAGTGCTCTGTTGTAGGGCATTTCTAATTGTGATGTTGTTGTAGAAATCAATGCGGAGAAAAAGAAAAAGAAATATTGTTCATATGAGATGAATTCAGGCTGTTTCTTATCCAGAAAAATATTCAGTTCAGGCTGTTATTTTCGCTTCGTTGTTTGGAAATCTTCTCTGGCCTACAAATTCCCTTTCACTTTGAACTTTTGGAGAGCTATCATTTAGGCACAACCAACCCACCCTTGTCCTTTGCTCCCCCACCAGTTGTTGAATTTTAGGAATCCCATGTTCAAGAGTGAGAAAGCTTAAAAGGAGGTGTGGAGACGATTTCTTTTGCTTTGGAAACGGAAAGGCGACAGATCTCCTTAGTGCCCTGAGACTCGAATTAGTAGGTTGCCTTTAGGACCCATGGGGCCAGAAGAAGACTTATCCTTTTTTGTTGTCTGCTTCCTTTTCAAAGTTGGGATGATTTTTGTGCCCAAGTAGCATCAATTTCAGTAGAAGGGAACCAATCTTTGGTCCCAGTCCTTTCTTTTCAAAAGTCATTAGGTTGTCACTGTAGCCAAAGTGGGAGATCCACTGGCTTAGTACATTGGAGAATCAAAAAACTGTTATTGGATCGCAGGAACAGTTGGGTTCATTTTGATAAATTCGCGCATGCTCAGCTCCAAGACCATGTGTGATTTCGTTGTGTGTTCTGATCAGCAGCTCAGTTGAATGCAGAAGTCTGCAGTCCCTACACATCAAGCCAAACAACGTGGTCTCCTAAGGTGGCAAGGCTGTTGGAGTGATTAATAGTAGTTAATTAGGATGTGTGACTAACTGTTTTGACGTGCTTCTTGCCATGATAATTAGGACGAGGAAAGATGTAAAAACAATCCATATGTTCTTCGAATGCTGCAGTTGGGAAGGAAGCAGGAGATTAAGTCTCTGATTAGTTATAATATTCATGAACTCTCGAATAAATTTCAAAATTGGTATGTTTGGTTCATAGGCCTTTGATCTAGAGTTTTTATCATGCCCGTGACTCTATTGAATCGAATGTGATTATGGACAGTGATCATGACAGGTTGATGGGACTTGAGCATTTCCTTTTGCAAGCGTCTGTTTCATTGATGCCGTTTCTCGTGTCAATAGTTATTAGAAAAAAGAAAAAAAAATCACTGCACGTCTTCAAATTAGTAAATAATTCTCAAGCATGGGTCTCAAGTATCTCTTTTGTCACGTTGAGTCTTTCAATCTTTCAAAATCAATGAAATTGCACTTTGAAATGAAATCCAACTGTCAAGACACATTGCTCATGTATGTGTGCGCAAATTGACGAAATTTAGTAGTTTATGAATTTATCAAAAGTGGTAATTGAGATCATTGTTTAAGATTAGTTTTGTAGTTTAAGGGCGCAAATGACTTTTTACATAGTTATTATAAACTTCTCATATAAGTCGTGTATTAGTTCGAGAGATTCTAAGATTTCTCGTAGCTTTTCTAAAAGCTGTTTTCCAGTCAATTGAGTTGATATCAAACCATGAACTTAATTGCTTCTACGAACCTGTTCAATGTCCTACATGGAATCTGATTGACTAACAAGCTTTACTTTACCTAGGTTAGATAATCGAATCTTGTTGCAAATTGCTTAAAGAACTTCGCAAATGGCGTAAGCTAAACCTTAAGTTTCTTCCTTTTTGGGCCGTAAAGAAATTATGACTCAAAGGGGAGGTATTAGAGTGGCAGGTGGGAAGATTCGGGGTTTGGACCTTTTGTGAGCTCGCCAGCTGGTTGACTCAGAATCTTTCCAGAAGGTTATTTTAAGAGAATCCACGGCTGATGTTACCCATAATTTCTGCTTTCTTTTGGCTAACGTCTTGTATTATCCCCAGCTAATTGTTGGTTTGTACAGTGCATGCATTACCAACCGTGTTCAAGGGAGAACGTTTCTATGCGTCGACACAAATTAATGTCGGTCGAACTTGACTATTCATTTCGCTTTGAGGCTTAACTATTCAGAGACGTAGAAAAGAAAGGAAAATTGACGCCAAAGAACGAGACCATAAATTAGCTACTACTGGTAAGGAATGTCTTCCTCAGGGCTTGGGAGTTGGGAGCAAGACCAGTCTTCAGAGCTTGACTGGTGGCAACATCCGTCTTGAAGGAGGCAAGACATTATGGGAGTGGGATGGCAGTGACAGGCACAGCCGCGAATTCGAGGACAGCAGCATTGGAAACGCTCTTGCCGTTGAATAATTGAAATGTCGGTGGTAACAGAAGTTAATACTACGTTGTTCTGACTCTGCCATAAAGAGGGAGGAGAGAGACAGATGGGATACTCTCTCTCTCTCTCTTAAATACCTAATGACTTGGTTACTAATTAGAATCATAGTATACAAAGCTGAGAAATGATAGGGGGGAAGGATACGGATCCAAAGTTTTTCTAATAGAGGATCGAGATTTCTTCCTCCAAATCTAAAAGACATGAACGAGTCACATCGTTTAAAGAATTTGACCTGGCTTCCGATTCGGATTGGCCCGGCTCGCGACCCTCTATTAGAACAACTTTGGATTTGTACCCTTTGGACCCAATCTTTTCCCAATGCCACTAGCAAGTACAAAAAAATGGGATGAGACCAGAACCACATATTAATTGTGACGGTGAAACTGAGAGGCTACATGTTAAGACAGAGGGAGCTTTGGTGATCACGACATACGAGCGGTATTAGGGAGGCAAGCGCTAGCAAAAGATAAGAAGAGGCTCAAGACCTCATACAAGAGATCACGACGAGCAACATGGCCAAACGGCCTAACAGGACACACACGCGTGATCATCAAGAGGATTCGTGGGGTGTTTTTTTTGTATCGCTACTGCATAGAATACATTCCTTGAGACTGGATCTGGTCTTTGATAGTAACAAGCTCACTTAAAAACAAAAAAAGTTGCATTTTGCAGCATTCAATAGAAATTAGGCATATGCGTTTGTTCCTTCTATCTCGTCGCTTGTATGCTACGGTCAATAGCTTGATCAGAATGTAGATTTGAACTTTCGATGCTGCAGTACAGATAGCTCAGCTCCGACATGACTTCATGCAACATTCAGAATATAAAATATCTTTTAACCAGTCCTCTAGTAATATCACTCTGTCGAAGTTTTAGTCGTCGTACTTCTTTTATATATTAGGATTTGAGAATCTTCGATCCAGCTTAAAATAATAAATTGATGAGCATTTCCATTATTTATCTGGGAAATTAGACGGCACCTACAGCCTCCTAGCTTTCTATTGATGTGTCAGCTATCTTATTTTCAGCAGGCCGAATAGAAACCAAAAAAGAAGAAGCTTTGTGAACAACTCCCAGCTCATGAAAAGGCTAGTGGATACGTATATGACGTCACCAAAGTGTTAGAATATGGAAGAGGCCGAGGATATTCTGTAATTTTCTGCCCTATTTGTATGGTGTAATTTGATAAAAGATAGACACATGAGGTATACCTCACATTATTTAATATTGTCTATATAAAGTTTCGAATAATATGGATCCTATAATGTGGACCACCTCTTGTGTTTGTCTTTCTCCAAATTACACCGTGCAATTCAGGCAGAAAATTACAGAGGATCCTGATTCATTGTAAGGTGTCCCACTGGCCTTATATCACTCTATTAAAAAAATATGGGTTTATACTGTGTTAGCGTCAGCACTTATTTAGAAGAGACACGAAAAATCTAAAAGAATTCAGACTTTTGGCTAAAAAGAGATACTGGTAGAATTCACCAAAAAGGCCGAGAATTTACACTAACCGACTTAATGAGTGGATAAAATTTAGGGGTTGTTCGGTTAAAAAATTTTTTGAGAATTTTTTGTGTTTTGAAAATTTTTAGGTGATGTTAACTTTATTAGTATGTGTTTAGTTATTTTTATATAGTGTTAAGAATGATGTTTGGTTGTAGAATTTTTTGTATTATGAGAATTCAAAAAAATCCTGAGTATTTTTGTTAACCGAACAAGCCCTTACTCTGCAGCTGACTTAGTCTCCTATAATTAAGAAAGTCAGTAGGTTGAGTGTAGTAGTGTAGAAAAGTGAGGTAAAAAGAAAGTGTGAAAAGTTGTAAGAGAAGAAAAGAGTGAAAAGTTTGTTGTGTTGTGTAAGTGAAGTGAAGTGTGAAAGGGTATAAGAGTGTGGTCCCTCTTTATTTTTTGTAAATGTTATTCTATAGTTATAAAAGAGTCTTTTTTTTGGTAGTTTTTCTCTCCATTTTGGTCAATAATTTGGTATCGGAGCTAGTTGTTTAGGGACTGGTGTCAAAGTGAGACGGTTGAGATTATTTCGAAGTTGCGTAGTGGAAGAGTTGTCGGCATAAAGTCAAGGCGGTCAGGGGTTGTGTTAAGGTACTATTCGAGAGATCATTGTTCGTGTACAATCTGAAATTGTGAAGCTCAATAGTCTGGGACTGGACTTGCTTGGGAGGACATGAGACACCCCCAAGTCACGATGGTGGATCTCCAATATGCTCACAATTAGGGGGAGCTCAATGGAAAGACAAATAATATTGTAGACAACGAAATGATGGATGTTATAATTGCGGTTGAAGAGGACACTATGCTCGAGATCGTAGATTCAAGAAATAGCATGTTGAAGGAAATGTGGTAACATCCGGTAATCACCAAGGTACGTATGATAGTGATGTCGAGTGAGACTTTCATGCTACCCTTGCCATTATAGATGACAAAGTATGCGAGAGCGAAGATGAGTGGGACTTCACCCTGGCAAGTTTTCTGATGATAAAGTCTGCTTAGAAGAAGAGATAGACTTTGATGAGATAGTCATATGTGATATTGTTGAGCCAAAGGATGACCAACAGGAAGATCGTTAAGCAATGGAGGAATTCATATCTCCAATTAGTGGAAAGGAATGAGAGTCGAATATGTTACAATTAGGGGGAGCTTAATGGAAAGGCAAACAATATTGCAGATAACGAAATGATGAATGTTATAATTTTGCTCAAAGAGGACACTATGCTCGAAATTGTAGATTCAAGAAATAGCATGTTGAAGGAAATGTGGTAACATCCGGCAATCACCAAGGTAGTGATGCCAAGTGAGACTTTCATGCTATCCTTGCCGTCATAGATGACAAAGTATGCGAGAGCGAAGATGAGTTAGACTTCTCCACCTTGGCAAGTTCTAGAGATAAAGTCTACTCAGAAGAAGAGATAGACTTCGATGAGATAGTCATATGTGCTATTGTTAAGCCAAAGGATGGCCAACAGGAAGATCGTCAAGATGAATGTTATAATTGCGGTCGAAGAAGACCTATGCTCGAGATTGTAGATTCAAGAAATAACATGTTGAAGGAAATATGGTAACATCCGGCAATCACTAAGGTACATATGATAGTGATGCTGAGTGAGACTTTCATGCTATCCTTGCCATTATAGATGACAAAGTATGTGAGAGCGAAGATAAGTGAGACTTTTCCACCTTGGCAAGTTCTGGAGATAAAGTCTACTCAGAAGAAGAGATAGACTTTGATGAGATAGTCATATGTGCTATTGTTGAGCCAAAGGATGGCTAACAGGAAGATCGTCAAGCAGTGGAGGAATTTATATCTTCAATTAGTGAAAAGGAAGAAGAGTCGAATATGTCGGGCGAATAAGAAAGAGAAGGAAAATCATGGCAATTGGTATGTATATAATACCAGATGAAATGCTAGAAAAAAAAAAGCATGAACATAATCGATGCTGAAGAATTCATTTGTGATGGAGACTTAATTCTTGGATTGAGATATTTCAATTACACTGTTGATGAAGAAAATGAAGAAGCATCTAAAAATGTAGCGTGAAGAAAAGCAATAGAAAAAAAGGTTGTTACAGTGGTGAAGAATAAAACTTGGGATTTGGTGTCAAGAAGTCCCGATGAAGCCAAAACACCATTACCAGCTGGGAAATCGAATAACATCAAAGTATTTGGTGAATTGGCAGATATCAAGACAGCAGATGATGTGCTGCCAATATTGGGTACTGAAAAATTATGTAAGCTTTGGCAAATAAATATAAAGAATGCATACTTGCATGAATTGCTATATTGAGAAGAAATAAGTGCTGAGGGGGAGTGTTAACGTCAGCACTTATTTAGAAGAAACATGAAAAATCTAGAAAAATCCAGACTTTTGGCAAAAAGGAGATAATGACAGAATTCATTAGAAAGGCTAAGAGTTTACACTAACCGACTTAATGAGTGGACAAAATTTACTCTATAGCCGGCTTAGTCTCTTGTGAAAAGAAGTAAGTGGCTTGAGTGTAGTAATATAGAAAGTGAAGTGAAAAGAAAGTGTGAAAATAGTAAAAGAAGAAAAGAGTGAAAAGTGTATTGTGTTGTCTGAGTGAGGTGAAGTGTGTGAGTGAGGTGAAGTGTGAAAGTGTGTAGGTCCTCTTTATTTCTTGTAAACATTATTACATAGTTATAAAAAAGTATTTTTCTAGTTTTTCTCTCCATTATGCTCAACATATTGGTCCTAAACTAAAGGTTAAACTTAATATGCGTTAAGTGAGAATAATTAATCTTAACATATCCTTAATATCAAGAGAAACTTTGTGAGTATGATTTTATTCTCGTTGAAGAACGGCAACGAGAAGTTTTTTTTGTCGTTGAATAATTGAAATGTCGGTGGTAGCAGAAGGGTTTTTTTTTTTCTAAGCGGTGGCAACAGAAGTTAATATATACTAAGTTGTTCTGACTCTGCCATAAAGAGGGAGGAGAGAGACAGATGGGAATATTCTCTCTCTCTCTTTTTTTTTTAATGCCTAATGACTTGGTTACTAATTAGAATCATAGTATCCAAAGCTGAGAAATGATAGGGGGGAAGGATACGGATCCAAAGTTTTTCTAATAGAGGATCGAGATTTCTTCCTCCAAATCCAAAAGACAAGAACAAGTCACATCGTTTAAAGAATTTGACATGGCTTCCGATTCGGATTGGCCCGGCTCGCGACCCTCTATTAGAACAACTTTGCATTTTGTACCCTTTGGACCCAATCTTTTCCCAATGCCACTAGCGAGTACAAAAAAAATGGGATGAGACCAAAACCACATATTAATTGTGACGGTGAAACTGAGAGGCTATATGTTAGACACAGAGGGAGCTTTGGTGATCACGACATACGAGCGGTATTAGAGAGGCAAGTGCTAGCATAAGATAAGAAGAGGCTCAAAGACCTCATACAAGTGATCACGACGAGCAACATGGCCAAACGGCCTAACAGGACACACACATGTGATCAAAAGGATTCGTGGGGTGTTTTTTTGTATCACTACTGCATAGGATATATTCCTTGAGACTAGATCTGGTCTTTGATAGTAACAAGCTCACTTAAAAACAAAAAAAAGTTGCATTTTGCAGCATTCAATAGAAATTAGGCATATGCGTTTGTTCCTTCCATCTCTTCGCTTGCATGCTACGGTCAAGAGCTTGATCAGAATGTAGATTTGAACTTTCAATGCTGCAGTACAGATAGCTCAGCCCCCACATGACTTCATGCAGCCTTCGAATATAAAATATCTTTTAACCAGTCCTCTAGTAATATTAAACTGTTGAAGTTTTGGTCGTCGTAGTACTTCTTTTATATATATGGATTTGAGAATCTTTGATCCAGCTTAAAATAATAAATTGATGAGCATTTCCATTATTTATCGGAGAAATTAGACGGCACCTGCAGCCTCCTAGTTTTCTAGTTTCTATTGATATGTGAGCTATCTTATTTTCAGCAGGTCGAATAGAAACCAAAAAAGAAGAAGCTTCGTTAACAACTCCCAGCTCATGATAAGGCTAGTGAATACATATATGACACGACAAAAGTGTTAGAATATTTATATTATATTCTCTAAGGTGTCCCACGCGCCCTATATCACTCTATTAAAGAAATATAGATTTATACTAATTTTAAATAAAAGATTAACTTAATATGAATTAAGTGAAATTAATTAATTTTAACATACCTTGGTAGTTAAAAGTTTATAAACAAGATAGACGGATAATAGGATTTACACCTACTACAACATAATAATATTTCTGATCATAAAGAAAAATGTTGTTATGTTAATTTTATTCTCATCGAAGAACAGCAGCAATAGATTTAGGTCCACGTTTATCGTATTAAAAATTTGTGAGGAACATAATAATTATTTGAAATTTCTATTGATAAAATAATATTCAATCTAATTGTTTAACACAAAGAACACCATAATCACGACAAGCCTTCACTTGCACTTAAAATGCTAGCATGCCAGAGTTGCCCGCTCTAAATGGCCAGAGCTTCTCCTTTGCTGTTCTCCAAATATCGTGCGGCGGTGCGGGAGGTGTGAACCCGCCTCACGCCTATCCCATCTCTGCAGAGCTTTTGTTTGTCGTGCAAGGCAGTCTTGATGTAGGTTTCGTAGACACCACCAACAAGCTGTACACTCGGAAGCTCCAACTTAGGCACATATTTGTGCTTTCTAATTAAGGGATGGGACTCGTACACTACGGTCAACAGGCCCAACACATTCGGGAAGCTAGAAACCTGACACAGCTATATTGCTTTCGGCACCGCTAACGCTGGAGCTATAATTTCCGACGTCCGTTCTCATGTAATGGGCTTCTGTGATCAGGTTTTGGGTTGCGAGTAACGGGTTAGAACCATTGGTGCACCTGGCTGCCACGAGTCCCGTAAATTTGAATATTTGATAGGCACAAAACACAGAAAGTTATAGATGATGGGGGAGAACGTTAAAAAAAAAAAAATTTGAAAGTGTTTGCAATCGAGTTATTGCCATATTACCGTCCATAATATAAGTAATTCGGAGGATTTTGAATTTGTAACTCTGTAACGGTATGATTACGTTGGCCAATCTGAGTTATTGCCATATTACCCGTTCATATTGCCATATTAGTTACAGGTTTGATTTTGTAACTACATTTTCGGTTTTCTAGGTAATACGTGAAGATTTTGAATAAAATTCAAAGGCATTTTTCTATTTAATTAAAAAATAAAAAGAAAAAAAGTAGAGTCACCAAGAAAAGCACCGGGCGGGTCATTTTAAGTCCGGAAATTGAGCTAGGCTCAGGAGGCCTCAGCTGTTAGAGCGCGTATCATCTAGGATTAGGGAACTGATCCGATCTCGATTATTATCTGTTTCCTACGCTTATCTTATCCCTGAAAACAAATAAGGGACCGTATATTATATATTTATTAACTTCAAATCCTAAGCCAACGGCTATTATTTTAGTTCTACTCTTTTAACTGTTTTCCTCCATGTCTATATAAGAGATCAGAGGTAGGTTTTAAACGCTTAATAACATCGATTCACATCCGGTGATTTGGCATCATTATATATATATATATATATAATTTTTTTTTTTTTTTCCACCGTGTTTTATGTTGGTCAATTACAGTACTCACAAAGAACCTTCTTTGGTGCACCTTACGATACTCATATAGTTCAGAGGTACTATTTGGATAAAATATACCATGCATTGAGAGGGTAGATTCCAATTACA
>CM025851.1:9375674-9460611 GCA_003952965.2 Morella rubra | reverse complement strand
TGATATAATATCATTTTCTTTGAAATCACATAAAATCGCCATCAGAATAATCTGAGACATATAATAATAAGACGTATACAGCTATTGGTTTGAAATCCAGTCCAGAAAAAAAAATATTATTGGTTTGAAAACCAAAAGACAAATGCTCATTATTTAGATAAATGAATGAATAAGCGAACTATACTTCTATACATTTTTTCTCAGTTTAAATTTGCATATCGGTTTAGCAAATCCGACGAACAAGTCAACTAATAAAAATTATTTTTTATTTGTTGTTCAAAGTTGATTTTTAAATTCTAAAATAAATAGACACAACATACAAATTTTACAGCATTTAATCTTATCCGTATTAATTAACTGATCATATGAATCTTATAACATTCAATATATATTATGTCTCTCTAAATAAGTTAGAGAGAATCTCTATAATCTTTCAACATTCTCCACAAAATTTTAATTAGTGTCAATGTTAAGTTTATTGGACATAAGTATGATCCAAATTCACTAATATTTTTGAACTCCAACAAATTCAAATATAACACCTGAACTCTTTTCATGCCAATTTCAAAGTGGGTTTACCCCTTTTTTTATGGGACTAAGCTTGTTTATGTTTTGATTAGGACCGAGAGGAAAGAATTAGTTCAACTGATTTGACATTTCAAATAATATTTTATTTTTCAAATGTCAATAGTAGATTGAAGAATGGACCAATCCTTTTCCAAACCCTAATAAGTCAGCCAACTACTGTGTTCTGCTAACCTGAATTTGAATGCTTTGTGTATTATACTCTTTAATTCAACTTCTTATATTTTTAATTTTTTTTAAATTACTCATGTTTAATGGGATCTTTCATAAACCACTAATATTTAATGGGATTGACTGTTTTCCACGACAACTAAGGCATGGCTCGAGAATCCCAGCAGTGGCTGTTTGGTACATTCCAAATAGAAAGGGTTCAGGGAAAAAAGGGGTTTTCAATTGCTAGCAGCACAAACAGTCCCTTTTAGAGGTCAAACTGTTATAACGAAGTAGCGTGATTCTGGGCCTCTGCTGACGTCTGCCCTAACGTAATTGCGAATCAAACGAACAGAATTTGGATATTCGACTGAACTACCACGCGACCTAAAGAAGCGCGTTGGATTGGGAAGTAGATCTGGGCTCGTGGACCCTACAAAACTTGGATGAACACTAATTACAGATTGGAAGGTCGCGTGAAAACTTGATCCACGTGATGATCCGTACACGTGGCGAATGGGTTTGCGTCCAACGGAACCTTCCACCTCATCGCTGTAATAAATGCCAACACCACCAAATTCACAGGCGAGTACGGGGAAAAGAAAAAGTCTTAAATTCCCCTCGTACCCCGTGATATGCTGAAGTACTATGCGTTGTTTTAGTTCCTCTAGTTCCGTTTGTTTGCTTGGAAAACGGTATTCGATAAATACTTGAAAATGACGTAAAAGTAAAAAAAATTTAAATTAATTGTAAAACTTTATTATTTTTTAAAAACAAATTAAATTTTAAATTTTTTGTAAACTAAAATTTTTGTTGGGTAAATACTATAACACACCTCATATTTACAGTCAAATTTCATCTAGCCTTTCTCAAGTCTCCAAATATTTTATTTCATTTAAAAAATAATCAATTATTGCATTTTTTTAATTTCGCAGTTAAATTATATGCAAATTGATCAAAATGTCCTTACAGCACAAAATTATATATAAATAAAAGTAATATTTTTAAATAAAAATTGAATTTGAAGTTTGCATTATAGTTTTATATTCTTCTCTTTTCAAGCCACGTGGATAAGGCTATGTAGAATCCGTTTGATCCGACTCGCCGACCTAGGTCTGGCCTGTCTCGACCCGAATGGATCGGAACCGGATTCGGATAGTATATATGAGAAAACATGTAATTGAGTCGGGATTTGGATACTCGGGATGAGATCCGAAATCCATTTGACCCGACCTGATTATCTCATTTAAACTAAACGCATTGTTTTAGGGAGGGGGTGTTTCGTTGAGTTGCCCCCCCCCCCCAAAACAACCCCATTCACGAATTCCCCAATAGCCCCCACTGGTTCTCCCCTATTCCTCTTTGAAATTTTAAGAAACCGTAACCCTAATCTTCTCTTCGCCTCTCTCAGTCGTCGCTGCCACCGGTCTCCTTGTCACCTCCTCCCTTCTCAACAATCGATGTTCACTGTTCAGCCTCACAATAAAGGCCTTCATCGACGCTCCTCCATTGTTACCTACCTCCGTCCTTCGTCAACTATTGTTGCCACCGGTCTCCTCATCTCCTCTTTTCTCAGCCATCGACGGATTCGAGTAAATCAATTGATTCCAAAGTTCCAGTTGCATATTTGTATCATTGTCTTTGGGATTGCAACTAAATTCATCGATTCAAGCTAGGTGGGTTTCGAATTAGATCAAACGTTTCAAATTCGAATCCGGTCCGAAACCGACTTTACCGACTTGGCCGGATATCACCCATTTTCGGATCGAATTCGGATTCGACCTTCGCTATCCAAAAATTTCGGATTCGGATTTTGGCCTTTCGAATTCGAAATTTTTGGTGCACACCCCTACACATGGATATTTCTCCTTTAGTTGGCTAACAACAATTAAAATACGGGAACCAATTTTTATCGCAAAAGTGTACCTCAGGGACTTCACGTTGAATCAGTACTTTAAAGACTAAAATATTAGAATTTTGAGAAAAATTTCATGTCACAGGATAGCCTACATTGGCGTTGAGATGACATCTAAAATCCGCGTAAGCACAATTCTTTATGTTGGCTAACCACAATAGGAGGGAAAATCGATTTGTCTAAAAAACTTACTTTA
The DNA here is from genome assembly GCA_003952965.2 of Morella rubra. Taxonomy (NCBI): domain Eukaryota; kingdom Viridiplantae; phylum Streptophyta; class Magnoliopsida; order Fagales; family Myricaceae; genus Morella; species Morella rubra. The sequence goes on along the minus strand of CM025851.1, from coordinate 9,457,765 downwards.
GTAACCCGAAGAGTTGAAATTGATATTTGAGTGACTAAAATGTCAAAAGTATAAATTACAAGACCTATACGACAATTAAGCTTTTTATGTAAATACATAAATCATTAAATGTGTCAAACATAAAAAAAATATTTTCTTAAAAATATTTTAAAAGAATAACCAAACACCGAAAATATCTTTTTTTTCTAGAAAACATTTCAATGAAAAGTTTTTTTTACATAAAACAATAGTTTTACAGGCAAACAAATGGACCTTAAGATAATAATTTTGCTAACAAAATATCTATCCGTTTAAAAAATTTAACAAGAAGTGATGACGTAAAAACAGATCTAATGATGTTTGTTTAGAGTCTAAAGATATGATTATGCAGACCCCTTAGAAGGATCTTAATTGAAATAAAAAATTAAAGGAAAGAAATTTTATAAGTAATTAATCAAATGATAAATATTAATCAAAATACTAAAATCCTGAATTTAACAATTAAAGTAAATAAAACAAGTACCAAAAGGAGGAGAGAAAAGAGAAAGAAGAGGAAAAAAAAAAAAAAGAAGAAGAGAAGAATGAGAAAAAGAAAAGAGAATAAGGAGAAAAAGGAAAAACTCGAGGTAAGGGGTAGTTTGTGTGATTTATGTTGGACAAGTGTCATTTTTTTTATCACGTTATATGTTCAATTAACTCAAATGCCACATCATTTAAAAAATAATTTAAACTAAATTCGGGATAAAACCTACGTGGTATTTGAGTTGACTGGGCATATAACGTGATGAAAGTAGGCCCAAATGACACGCGACGCGTTTTCATTGTGATTACGTTATTAATTGATATTTTGGCTATATAATTAATTAAATGTTTAAGATTTCTTTAACACTCTCAATCTGGTCAGTATTTTTTTAATTGGTCCGCTGTCTAGTTTGTACATAAATACTAGATGTAATAGATTTCTTCGCTATCCAAACAAAGGTTCAAAAATTCTTGTGATATAGAAAAGTTGCAAATAACTCTAAAAAATAAGAAAAATTATAAATAGTCACCTAAAGTCTATGTTCCGTTAAAAATAGACATTCAATAAATTCAAGTTATAAATAAGCTATATTGGTGTCTGAGATGAGATTGTCATCATTTTTCTTACCCGGTAATTTATTTACAACTTTTCGATAGCATATAGATTTTGAGTGCCTATTACTATAGAACCACCTGTGGGCCGTGAATATCGCTCTTTTTCAGTTACCTAAAACTTCAATCTATCCCGGCTAGCTGTTGTGCATGCGACACTTGTGAGTTGTGACTATGTGGTTTGGTAGCGTGATTAGTGGGATAAGGGTGTTTGTTTGTCAAAATTTTGAAGAATATTTTTAAAATTTTAAGAATTTTTATTTTATTAAGATTTATAAAAAATAAAGTGTATAGGTGTAAAAATTAAAATTAAAAATTTTAAAATATATTTATTTTATTAAAAATTTTCATATATTAAAATATTAAAAAAACAAACCTCACCTTCATTCCTGCAGTAGCCTCTTTAAAATCTGTCTGTAGATAAGGTAAAGGTAAGCCACACTTGAATGCGCTCACAGAATTTCGCTGGTTGCTAAAAAAATAAATAATCTAAAAGCTCCTCAAGAAAATTAAAGAAATATATAAACAGGCCTCAGGCGAATATAATATTAACAAGGGATATATTTAAATATTAATTATATTTTACGCAAAATGAACTGAATTGGATCAAAACTTGGGACGGATAAAATGTACCTTTCATTTCAAACTGCCATATAGGGGGAGAAGACCATCGCGTGCGTGTTCCTCTTATGAATAGACTCCTATCAAACGATGTAGACAAATTCCTATATCACACGCTTTTTTTTTTTTTAAAGGGGTTGCGTGTAGTGCAGAAGAAATACTAATGGGTTTTGTTACAAAATTCTATTTTTTGTTTTGGAAAATTATTTTAGATATTATTAATTGACTTCAAATTCAATAAAATCAACAAGATGGAACTGGGATCAAAGATAGTTAAATTTGTGTTTTTCATTTCGTTATAGCTCACAAAATAAAGACTGCTTTTTATTATAGTTTAATGCAAAAAATAAAAGGGTTCGTGGAATAAGCTTTTTATCTCTTTTGTTTGCCCAATCCACGCCTGTCCAAAATAGTAAGACTCTGCAATAATATATTAAAAAAAGAGTACTTAAGTTGGGAGTTTGTGTGACGAGAGAGAGAGAGAGAGAGAGGGGTGTCCATCAGCTCTCATAAGTCCCACTCTTTTTCTTCAGTTTCCTCCTCAAGCACTCCTTTGTATTATCTCTCTCTCTCTCTCTCTAAAATGGAAGTCTAACGCCCTTCCTTTTCCAGCGTATCTACAGCCATGCCATCCCGCCCCTCTCCACCAGAACCACCACCTCTCCACCACCACCACCAACACCACGACGTTCCTCTCCTCCCTGTACTCCTTCCCATAGCCTTGACCCTACTCTTCATCCTTCTCTTCACTCTTCTCCTCTTATATCGTAAGCTCTCCCTCAACCGCACTACCCCCTCCGACAACCACCAGCGACGATTCTCTTATTCCCTCCTCCGCCGCTCAACCTCCTTCTTCTCGTCCTCCACCCTCATCGGCCACGGTGGCTTCGGTTCCGTCTACAAGGCCACCCTCCCTTCTGGGCAGTACCTAGCCCTCAAGCTCATGGACTCCCCCGGCTCCATCCAAGGCGAGCGCGAGTTCCATAACGAGCTTTCCATCGCCTCAACTCTCAACTCCCCGCATATCCTGTCTCTCCTAGGCTTCTCCTCCGACCGCCGGCGCCGCAAGCTCGTTATCGTCTACGAGTATATGCCCAATCGTAGCTTGCAGGACGCGCTGCTGGACAAGAAGTGCCCGGAGCTCATGGAGTGGAAGAAAAGATTCGACATTGTGGTTGATATTGCCAAAGGCCTGGCTTACCTCCATTCTTGTGACGCGCCGGTAATCCACGGCGATATCAAGCCCAGTAATATTCTGCTGGATGCTGATTTCAAGGCCAAGATTGGAGATTTCGGTTTGGCGAGGTTCAAGACCGAGGATCTCGTGGAGAAGAGGGAAGGCGGAGTGGTCGAGGCTGGAGAGGATAACGGGTCGATTTTGGAGGAGACGGAGAGCGTGACGACTGGGTACGATGATGCTAGTGGGGTAGTTGTCGATCGATCCCCGGACAGTTGCGTGGTTAGGATCTTGGATTCGGAGGCATCGCCGGAGAATGCGGCGGTGTCACCCGAAGTTGGTGTCGATAGGGCGAGCGCATCAGAAGGGTGCTTCGACAAGCTCAGCGTCGATAGTGGCAAAGATTTGATCGGGAATGGTAGAAAGAATGGGGGTTCGAAGAGGGATTGGTGGTGGAAGCAGGACAATGGAGGAGGGTCCGAATCTGGGAGAGTGAAGGACTACGTGATGGAGTGGATTGGGAGTGAGATTAGGAAGGAGAGGCCCAAGAGTGAATGGATTGCGTCCCCAAGCTCGGGGGAGAATGATGGGTTGGGCTCAGAAGTTGAGAAGAAGCAGAAGCAGAAGAAGAAGCAGAGAAAGAGATTGGAGTGGTGGTCGTCATTGGATGAGGAGAGAATGGCGAAAAGGAAAGAGAAGAACAGGAAGCCTAGGGAGTGGTGGAAGGAGGAGTTTTGCGAGGAGCTCTCGAAGAAGACAAAGAAGAAGAAACGAGGGCTTGGATCAAGTAGCGGTAGAGAATTGTGGTGGCAGAAGGATGATGATGATGAGGATGTAGTGCAGCAAGAGAGGAAGAAGAGGAGGAGCAAGAATAGCAGAGGTAGCATTGATTGGTGGTTGGACGGATTGAGTGGGGAGCTTAGAAATGGGCGAAGAAATAGCCAGGATTGGGGACACGGAGGAGAGATACCCAAGAGCGGTGGCATTAGTAGCACGCCCAGTATGAGGGGAACCGTATGTTACATTGCTCCTGAATACGGTGGTGGTGGTGTACTATCGGAGAGATGTGATGTTTATAGCTTTGGGGTTCTGCTTTTGGTTATTGTTTCTGGGCGGAGGCCGCTCCAAGTAACAGCCTCGCCCATGTCGGAATTTGAGAGAGCCAATCTGATTTCGTGGGCTCGGCAACTTGCTCGCAATGGGAAGCTTTTGGACCTTGTCGATTTGTCAATTCATTCACTGGATAAGGAGCAGTCACTTCTATGCATTACCATTGCACTACTATGTCTGCAGAAATCTCCCTGTAAGCGGCCCACGATGAAAGAAATTGTGGGGATGCTAAGTGGTGAGGCTGAGCCACCCCACCTGCCATTTGAGTTTTCCCCATCGCCCCCTTCGAGCTTTCCGTTCAAGTCGCGGAAGAAGGCCCGGTGAGCTTATGGGATGACTGTAGCCATTTTTAACTGTAGAGAGTGTAGTGCTCTGTTGTAGGGCATTTCTAATTGTGATGTTGTTGTAGAAATCAATGCGGAGAAAAAGAAAAAGAAATATTGTTCATATGAGATGAATTCAGGCTGTTTCTTATCCAGAAAAATATTCAGTTCAGGCTGTTATTTTCGCTTCGTTGTTTGGAAATCTTCTCTGGCCTACAAATTCCCTTTCACTTTGAACTTTTGGAGAGCTATCATTTAGGCACAACCAACCCACCCTTGTCCTTTGCTCCCCCACCAGTTGTTGAATTTTAGGAATCCCATGTTCAAGAGTGAGAAAGCTTAAAAGGAGGTGTGGAGACGATTTCTTTTGCTTTGGAAACGGAAAGGCGACAGATCTCCTTAGTGCCCTGAGACTCGAATTAGTAGGTTGCCTTTAGGACCCATGGGGCCAGAAGAAGACTTATCCTTTTTTGTTGTCTGCTTCCTTTTCAAAGTTGGGATGATTTTTGTGCCCAAGTAGCATCAATTTCAGTAGAAGGGAACCAATCTTTGGTCCCAGTCCTTTCTTTTCAAAAGTCATTAGGTTGTCACTGTAGCCAAAGTGGGAGATCCACTGGCTTAGTACATTGGAGAATCAAAAAACTGTTATTGGATCGCAGGAACAGTTGGGTTCATTTTGATAAATTCGCGCATGCTCAGCTCCAAGACCATGTGTGATTTCGTTGTGTGTTCTGATCAGCAGCTCAGTTGAATGCAGAAGTCTGCAGTCCCTACACATCAAGCCAAACAACGTGGTCTCCTAAGGTGGCAAGGCTGTTGGAGTGATTAATAGTAGTTAATTAGGATGTGTGACTAACTGTTTTGACGTGCTTCTTGCCATGATAATTAGGACGAGGAAAGATGTAAAAACAATCCATATGTTCTTCGAATGCTGCAGTTGGGAAGGAAGCAGGAGATTAAGTCTCTGATTAGTTATAATATTCATGAACTCTCGAATAAATTTCAAAATTGGTATGTTTGGTTCATAGGCCTTTGATCTAGAGTTTTTATCATGCCCGTGACTCTATTGAATCGAATGTGATTATGGACAGTGATCATGACAGGTTGATGGGACTTGAGCATTTCCTTTTGCAAGCGTCTGTTTCATTGATGCCGTTTCTCGTGTCAATAGTTATTAGAAAAAAGAAAAAAAAATCACTGCACGTCTTCAAATTAGTAAATAATTCTCAAGCATGGGTCTCAAGTATCTCTTTTGTCACGTTGAGTCTTTCAATCTTTCAAAATCAATGAAATTGCACTTTGAAATGAAATCCAACTGTCAAGACACATTGCTCATGTATGTGTGCGCAAATTGACGAAATTTAGTAGTTTATGAATTTATCAAAAGTGGTAATTGAGATCATTGTTTAAGATTAGTTTTGTAGTTTAAGGGCGCAAATGACTTTTTACATAGTTATTATAAACTTCTCATATAAGTCGTGTATTAGTTCGAGAGATTCTAAGATTTCTCGTAGCTTTTCTAAAAGCTGTTTTCCAGTCAATTGAGTTGATATCAAACCATGAACTTAATTGCTTCTACGAACCTGTTCAATGTCCTACATGGAATCTGATTGACTAACAAGCTTTACTTTACCTAGGTTAGATAATCGAATCTTGTTGCAAATTGCTTAAAGAACTTCGCAAATGGCGTAAGCTAAACCTTAAGTTTCTTCCTTTTTGGGCCGTAAAGAAATTATGACTCAAAGGGGAGGTATTAGAGTGGCAGGTGGGAAGATTCGGGGTTTGGACCTTTTGTGAGCTCGCCAGCTGGTTGACTCAGAATCTTTCCAGAAGGTTATTTTAAGAGAATCCACGGCTGATGTTACCCATAATTTCTGCTTTCTTTTGGCTAACGTCTTGTATTATCCCCAGCTAATTGTTGGTTTGTACAGTGCATGCATTACCAACCGTGTTCAAGGGAGAACGTTTCTATGCGTCGACACAAATTAATGTCGGTCGAACTTGACTATTCATTTCGCTTTGAGGCTTAACTATTCAGAGACGTAGAAAAGAAAGGAAAATTGACGCCAAAGAACGAGACCATAAATTAGCTACTACTGGTAAGGAATGTCTTCCTCAGGGCTTGGGAGTTGGGAGCAAGACCAGTCTTCAGAGCTTGACTGGTGGCAACATCCGTCTTGAAGGAGGCAAGACATTATGGGAGTGGGATGGCAGTGACAGGCACAGCCGCGAATTCGAGGACAGCAGCATTGGAAACGCTCTTGCCGTTGAATAATTGAAATGTCGGTGGTAACAGAAGTTAATACTACGTTGTTCTGACTCTGCCATAAAGAGGGAGGAGAGAGACAGATGGGAATACTCTCTCTCTCTCTCTTTAAATACCTAATGACTTGGTTACTAATTAGAATCATAGTATACAAAGCTGAGAAATGATAGGGGGGAAGGATACGGATCCAAAGTTTTTCTAATAGAGGATCGAGATTTCTTCCTCCAAATCTAAAAGACATGAACGAGTCACATCGTTTAAAGAATTTGACCTGGCTTCCGATTCGGATTGGCCCGGCTCGCGACCCTCTATTAGAACAACTTTGGATTTGTACCCTTTGGACCCAATCTTTTCCCAATGCCACTAGCAAGTACAAAAAAATGGGATGAGACCAGAACCACATATTAATTGTGACGGTGAAACTGAGAGGCTACATGTTAAGACAGAGGGAGCTTTGGTGATCACGACATACGAGCGGTATTAGGGAGGCAAGCGCTAGCAAAAGATAAGAAGAGGCTCAAGACCTCATACAAGAGATCACGACGAGCAACATGGCCAAACGGCCTAACAGGACACACACGCGTGATCATCAAGAGGATTCGTGGGGTGTTTTTTTTGTATCGCTACTGCATAGAATACATTCCTTGAGACTGGATCTGGTCTTTGATAGTAACAAGCTCACTTAAAAACAAAAAAAGTTGCATTTTGCAGCATTCAATAGAAATTAGGCATATGCGTTTGTTCCTTCTATCTCGTCGCTTGTATGCTACGGTCAATAGCTTGATCAGAATGTAGATTTGAACTTTCGATGCTGCAGTACAGATAGCTCAGCTCCGACATGACTTCATGCAACATTCAGAATATAAAATATCTTTTAACCAGTCCTCTAGTAATATCACTCTGTCGAAGTTTTAGTCGTCGTACTTCTTTTATATATTAGGATTTGAGAATCTTCGATCCAGCTTAAAATAATAAATTGATGAGCATTTCCATTATTTATCTGGGAAATTAGACGGCACCTACAGCCTCCTAGCTTTCTATTGATGTGTCAGCTATCTTATTTTCAGCAGGCCGAATAGAAACCAAAAAAGAAGAAGCTTTGTGAACAACTCCCAGCTCATGAAAAGGCTAGTGGATACGTATATGACGTCACCAAAGTGTTAGAATATGGAAGAGGCCGAGGATATTCTGTAATTTTCTGCCCTATTTGTATGGTGTAATTTGATAAAAGATAGACACATGAGGTATACCTCACATTATTTAATATTGTCTATATAAAGTTTCGAATAATATGGATCCTATAATGTGGACCACCTCTTGTGTTTGTCTTTCTCCAAATTACACCGTGCAATTCAGGCAGAAAATTACAGAGGATCCTGATTCATTGTAAGGTGTCCCACTGGCCTTATATCACTCTATTAAAAAAATATGGGTTTATACTGTGTTAGCGTCAGCACTTATTTAGAAGAGACACGAAAAATCTAAAAGAATTCAGACTTTTGGCTAAAAAGAGATACTGGTAGAATTCACCAAAAAGGCCGAGAATTTACACTAACCGACTTAATGAGTGGATAAAATTTAGGGGTTGTTCGGTTAAAAAAATTTTTGAGAATTTTTTGTGTTTTGAAAATTTTTAGGTGATGTTAACTTTATTAGTATGTGTATTTTAGTTATTTTTATATAGTGTTAAGAATGATGTTTGGTTGTAGAATTTTTTGTATTATGAGAATTCAAAAAAATCCTGAGTATTTTTGTTAACCGAACAAGCCCTTACTCTGCAGCTGACTTAGTCTCCTATAATTAAGAAAGTCAGTAGGTTGAGTGTAGTAGTGTAGAAAAGTGAGGTAAAAAGAAAGTGTGAAAAGTTGTAAGAGAAGAAAAGAGTGAAAAGTTTGTTGTGTTGTGTAAGTGAAGTGAAGTGTGAAAGGGTATAAGAGTGTGGTCCCTCTTTATTTTTTGTAAATGTTATTCTATAGTTATAAAAGAGTCTTTTTTTTGGTAGTTTTTCTCTCCATTTTGGTCAATAATTTGGTATCGGAGCTAGTTGTTTAGGGACTGGTGTCAAAGTGAGACGGTTGAGATTATTTCGAAGTTGCGTAGTGGAAGAGTTGTCGGCATAAAGTCAAGGCGGTCAGGGGTTGTGTTAAGGTACTATTCGAGAGATCATTGTTCGTGTACAATCTGAAATTGTGAAGCTCAATAGTCTGGGACTGGACTTGCTTGGGAGGACATGAGACACCCCCAAGTCACGATGGTGGATCTCCAATATGCTCACAATTAGGGGGAGCTCAATGGAAAGACAAATAATATTGTAGACAACGAAATGATGGATGTTATAATTGCGGTTGAAGAGGACACTATGCTCGAGATCGTAGATTCAAGAAATAGCATGTTGAAGGAAATGTGGTAACATCCGGTAATCACCAAGGTACGTATGATAGTGATGTCGAGTGAGACTTTCATGCTACCCTTGCCATTATAGATGACAAAGTATGCGAGAGCGAAGATGAGTGGGACTTCACCCTGGCAAGTTTTCTGATGATAAAGTCTGCTTAGAAGAAGAGATAGACTTTGATGAGATAGTCATATGTGATATTGTTGAGCCAAAGGATGACCAACAGGAAGATCGTTAAGCAATGGAGGAATTCATATCTCCAATTAGTGGAAAGGAATGAGAGTCGAATATGTTACAATTAGGGGGAGCTTAATGGAAAGGCAAACAATATTGCAGATAACGAAATGATGAATGTTATAATTTTGCTCAAAGAGGACACTATGCTCGAAATTGTAGATTCAAGAAATAGCATGTTGAAGGAAATGTGGTAACATCCGGCAATCACCAAGGTAGTGATGCCAAGTGAGACTTTCATGCTATCCTTGCCGTCATAGATGACAAAGTATGCGAGAGCGAAGATGAGTTAGACTTCTCCACCTTGGCAAGTTCTAGAGATAAAGTCTACTCAGAAGAAGAGATAGACTTCGATGAGATAGTCATATGTGCTATTGTTAAGCCAAAGGATGGCCAACAGGAAGATCGTCAAGATGAATGTTATAATTGCGGTCGAAGAAGACCTATGCTCGAGATTGTAGATTCAAGAAATAACATGTTGAAGGAAATATGGTAACATCCGGCAATCACTAAGGTACATATGATAGTGATGCTGAGTGAGACTTTCATGCTATCCTTGCCATTATAGATGACAAAGTATGTGAGAGCGAAGATAAGTGAGACTTTTCCACCTTGGCAAGTTCTGGAGATAAAGTCTACTCAGAAGAAGAGATAGACTTTGATGAGATAGTCATATGTGCTATTGTTGAGCCAAAGGATGGCTAACAGGAAGATCGTCAAGCAGTGGAGGAATTTATATCTTCAATTAGTGAAAAGGAAGAAGAGTCGAATATGTCGGGCGAATAAGAAAGAGAAGGAAAATCATGGCAATTGGTATGTATATAATACCAGATGAAATGCTAGAAAAAAAAAAGCATGAACATAATCGATGCTGAAGAATTCATTTGTGATGGAGACTTAATTCTTGGATTGAGATATTTCAATTACACTGTTGATGAAGAAAATGAAGAAGCATCTAAAAATGTAGCGTGAAGAAAAGCAATAGAAAAAAAGGTTGTTACAGTGGTGAAGAATAAAACTTGGGATTTGGTGTCAAGAAGTCCCGATGAAGCCAAAACACCATTACCAGCTGGGAAATCGAATAACATCAAAGTATTTGGTGAATTGGCAGATATCAAGACAGCAGATGATGTGCTGCCAATATTGGGTACTGAAAAATTATGTAAGCTTTGGCAAATAAATATAAAGAATGCATACTTGCATGAATTGCTATATTGAGAAGAAATAAGTGCTGAGGGGGAGTGTTAACGTCAGCACTTATTTAGAAGAAACATGAAAAATCTAGAAAAATCCAGACTTTTGGCAAAAAGGAGATAATGACAGAATTCATTAGAAAGGCTAAGAGTTTACACTAACCGACTTAATGAGTGGACAAAATTTACTCTATAGCCGGCTTAGTCTCTTGTGAATAAGAAGTAAGTGGCTTGAGTGTAGTAATATAGAAAGTGAAGTGAAAAGAAAGTGTGAAAAATAGTAAAAGAAGAAAAGAGTGAAAAGTGTATTGTGTTGTCTGAGTGAGGTGAAGTGTGTGAGTGAGGTGAAGTGTGAAAGTGTGTAGGTCCTCTTTATTTCTTGTAAACATTATTACATAGTTATAAAAAAGTATTTTTCTAGTTTTTCTCTCCATTATGCTCAACATATTGGTCCTAAACTAAAGGTTAAACTTAATATGCGTTAAGTGAGAATAATTAATCTTAACATATCCTTAATATCAAGAGAAACTTTGTGAGTATGATTTTATTCTCGTTGAAGAACGGCAACGAGAAGTTTTTTTTGTCGTTGAATAATTGAAATGTCGGTGGTAGCAGAAGGGTTTTTTTTTTTTCTGGCAACAGCTAAGTTGTTCTGACTCTGCATACAGATGGGAGTTAATATATACCTGACTGAGAAGAGGGAGGGAGAGAGATCCATCTCTCTCGACTTTGAGGTCTAAAGAATCATAGTATCCAAAGCTGAGAAATGATAGGGGGGAAGGATACGGATCCAAAGTTTTTCTAATAGAGGATCGAGATTTCTTCCTCCAAATCCAAAAGACAAGAACAAGTCACATCGTTTAAAGAATTTGACATGGCTTCCGATTCGGATTGGCCCGGCTCGCGACCCTCTATTAGAACAACTTTGCATTTTGTACCCTTTGGACCCAATCTTTTCCCAATGCCACTAGCGAGTACAAAAAAAATGGGATGAGACCAAAACCACATATTAATTGTGACGGTGAAACTGAGAGGCTATATGTTAGACACAGAGGGAGCTTTGGTGATCACGACATACGAGCGGTATTAGAGAGGCAAGTGCTAGCATAAGATAAGAAGAGGCTCAAAGACCTCATACAAGTGATCACGACGAGCAACATGGCCAAACGGCCTAACAGGACACACACATGTGATCAAAAGGATTCGTGGGGTGTTTTTTTGTATCACTACTGCATAGGATATATTCCTTGAGACTAGATCTGGTCTTTGATAGTAACAAGCTCACTTAAAAACAAAAAAAAGTTGCATTTTGCAGCATTCAATAGAAATTAGGCATATGCGTTTGTTCCTTCCATCTCTTCGCTTGCATGCTACGGTCAAGAGCTTGATCAGAATGTAGATTTGAACTTTCAATGCTGCAGTACAGATAGCTCAGCCCCCACATGACTTCATGCAGCCTTCGAATATAAAATATCTTTTAACCAGTCCTCTAGTAATATTAAACTGTTGAAGTTTTGGTCGTCGTAGTACTTCTTTTATATATATGGATTTGAGAATCTTTGATCCAGCTTAAAATAATAAATTGATGAGCATTTCCATTATTTATCGGAGAAATTAGACGGCACCTGCAGCCTCCTAGTTTTCTAGTTTCTATTGATATGTGAGCTATCTTATTTTCAGCAGGTCGAATAGAAACCAAAAAAGAAGAAGCTTCGTTAACAACTCCCAGCTCATGATAAGGCTAGTGAATACATATATGACACGACAAAAGTGTTAGAATATTTATATTATATTCTCTAAGGTGTCCCACGCGCCCTATATCACTCTATTAAAGAAATATAGATTTATACTAATTTTAAATAAAAGATTAACTTAATATGAATTAAGTGAAATTAATTAATTTTAACATACCTTGGTAGTTAAAAGTTTATAAACAAGATAGACGGATAATAGGATTTACACCTACTACAACATAATAATATTTCTGATCATAAAGAAAAATGTTGTTATGTTAATTTTATTCTCATCGAAGAACAGCAGCAATAGATTTAGGTCCACGTTTATCGTATTAAAAATTTGTGAGGAACATAATAATTATTTGAAATTTCTATTGATAAAATAATATTCAATCTAATTGTTTAACACAAAGAACACCATAATCACGACAAGCCTTCACTTGCACTTAAAATGCTAGCATGCCAGAGTTGCCCGCTCTAAATGGCCAGAGCTTCTCCTTTGCTGTTCTCCAAATATCGTGCGGCGGTGCGGGAGGTGTGAACCCGCCTCACGCCTATCCCATCTCTGCAGAGCTTTTGTTTGTCGTGCAAGGCAGTCTTGATGTAGGTTTCGTAGACACCACCAACAAGCTGTACACTCGGAAGCTCCAACTTAGGCACATATTTGTGCTTTCTAATTAAGGGATGGGACTCGTACACTACGGTCAACAGGCCCAACACATTCGGGAAGCTAGAAACCTGACACAGCTATATTGCTTTCGGCACCGCTAACGCTGGAGCTATAATTTCCGACGTCCGTTCTCATGTAATGGGCTTCTGTGATCAGGTTTTGGGTTGCGAGTAACGGGTTAGAACCATTGGTGCACCTGGCTGCCACGAGTCCCGTAAATTTGAATATTTGATAGGCACAAAACACAGAAAGTTATAGATGATGGGGGAGAACGTTAAAAAAAAAAAAAATTTGAAAGTGTTTGCAATCGAGTTATTGCCATATTACCGTCCATAATATAAGTAATTCGGAGGATTTTGAATTTGTAACTCTGTAACGGTATGATTACGTTGGCCAATCTGAGTTATTGCCATATTACCCGTTCATATTGCCATATTAGTTACAGGTTTGATTTTGTAACTACATTTTCGGTTTTCTAGGTAATACGTGAAGATTTTGAATAAAATTCAAAGGCATTTTTCTATTTAATTAAAAAATAAAAAGAAAAAAAGTAGAGTCACCAAGAAAAGCACCGGGCGGGTCATTTTAAGTCCGGAAATTGAGCTAGGCTCAGGAGGCCTCAGCTGTTAGAGCGCGTATCATCTAGGATTAGGGAACTGATCCGATCTCGATTATTATCTGTTTCCTACGCTTATCTTATCCCTGAAAACAAATAAGGGACCGTATATTATATATTTATTAACTTCAAATCCTAAGCCAACGGCTATTATTTTAGTTCTACTCTTTTAACTGTTCTTCCTCCATGTCTATATAAGAGATCAGAGGTAGGTTTTAAACGCTTAATAACATCGATTCACATCCGGTGATTTGGCATCATTATATATATATATATATATATTTTTTTTTTTTTTTTCCACCGTGTTTTATGTTGGTCAATTACAGTACTCACAAAGAACCTTCTTTGGTGCACCTTACGATACTCATATAGTTCAGAGGTACTATTTGGATAAAATATACCATGCATTGAGAGGGTAGATTCCAATTACATTGTGGCAGCTGCAGCAGCGTATAATTTGAAAAACTAATTTACTTTCGCAAATTGGAAAATTATGAAGCCTGGTTTTGATGGAGCAGTTGGCATTGCAAGAAATGGGAGACCCAAAAAACCCGGTCACCCTGAAGACTCAGAAGAAGTTGCCATTCGAGTTGAGAATCTGATGAACTACGTACTTTGTTTCCTTGAATGCAGCGTGTCTTCTAGTCCTTGGCTTGAATTTATGACGAATCAACTTTGAGTGGGCGAATGGTTCGCGTTCAATGATTATTTTGGTGGTCTGACACCTGGTTCCCTGGTCCTCTTTCGGTGATATTATAGTCTACACAGATGTTGCTTTTATGGATCCTGGTCCATATGGGTGCCCTCTGAGCATTTATGCCTGGTCCAGCTGAGTGGGTGGCACATTTAAGGGCTTTAATTATCACACCAGAAAAAGTCTTCAACTTTACTAGCCCCTAGAGGCTAGAGACGTGACTGTAGGGGCTAGAGTAATATCTAATTATTGATCCATATAAAATGTGGTTAAGAGGAAATTTGACAGCTTGGATCCGATCAGATATTCTTGCCGTTGAGATGAGATATGATTTTTATCGTTAACTGTGGACCCTTCATAAATTAATTGTGGGACAATACTATGGGGACCTACTCCCTCTCTAGAAGGTAATCAAGAGACGCGTAAAAAAAAAAAAAAAAAAAGGAAAGGTAATGTTGAGCGTTTGTTTGTTAAAATTTTAAGAAATATTTTTAAATTTTTTATTTTATTAAAATTTATGAAATGTAAAATGTATATATAAAAGTTAAAAATATTAAAATATATTTATTTTATTAAAATTTTCATATTCAAATTAGGGAAACAACTGCACCCAAGAGTCACATGACACACGCCGTAAATTTGCCACGGCAGTATTTTATGATTTACACCCACCCAACTAACTACCCATCCCTTCCTATACATATCTCATACTCCGTCTCCCCAGTCTCCCCCTACATATCTTATCTCACGCATAGATCACAAATAGACATGGCAGACCAGGCATCCTCCATTGATCCCTACGAGTTCCTCAAAATCAGCCCCAACCCAGATGGTTCTCTCACCCGACTCTCCCCCTTCCCTGTGGCCATAGCAGACCCAACACCACCCGGAAATCGTCCCACCACCACCGACTCCAATGCACCCCAACTCGCCCTCTCCAAGGACATCCCTCTCAACCCCACCAACAAAACCTTCCTCCGCCTCTTTCTCCCCTACCCTCTCCCTCCCAACCAAAAACTCCCTCTGATTATTTACTTCCATGGTGGAGGCTTCGTTCTCTTCAGCGCTGTTTCTAAACCTTTCCATGATTCGTGCAGCACCATGGCAGCTCAAATCCCAGCCGTTGTCATGTCCGTCGAATACCGTCTCGCTCCGGAACACCGTCTTCCGGCAGCTTATGAGGACGCCGTGGAAGCCATCATGTGGGTCCGGAACCAAGCGAAGGACATCAATTGCTGTGACGAATGGTTGAGAGAGCACGTAGACTTTTCACGCTGTTTTTTAATGGGGAGTAGTGCTGGGAGCAATATCGTGTACCATGCTGGTCTACGTGTTCTTGATGTTGATCTCAAGCCGGTGGAGATCAAAGGGTTGATAGTGAACCAGCCGTACTTCGGTGGGGTCCAGAGGACGGGATCCGAGCTGAGACGGAAAACCGACCGAATCTTGCCGTTGGCTGCAAATGATTTAATTTGGGGCTTCGCTTTGCCAAAGGATGCAGATCGTGATCACGAGTACTGCAATCCGATGGTGGAAAGTGCGAATGATGGGAAGATCGGACGGCTGCCGAGGTGTTTGGTAAGGGGGTACGGTGGGGACCCATTGCTGGATAGGCAGAAGGGGTTTGCGAAGAAGTTGGAGACACATGGAGCGCACGTGGTGGCCCAGTTCGATGACGAAGGATTCCACGGTGTGGAGCTCTTTGACCCTAGAAAGGCCCAAGCTCTGTTGGCGGATATCAAGGGTTTTGTTACAAGTTGTTCACGTGACCCGAACGTTGTTGAATCTAGATCCACCATGTGATTTGTCGTTTATAATTTCATATCCTTTTTCCAAAAAAATTGAAAAAAAAAAAAAAAAAAAGCTTATAAAGCTTTGCAAAGGAACCATGAGCAATATGTTCTACTGGGTTGAGACCTTGGAATATCAATATCAGACATGTCCTTTACATCCCAAATAATGCATCACACATGATCGTCACATTTTACCCGCTAGCTACAATAGTGGTGTTTGTTTGTTAGAAAAAGACAGATAAAATATGTACACCTTGTGCCATTTGATGTTGTTTGTATCAAACTTGATCGATGGACTTTATATTATGTAATATTAATTGTTCATGATGGGGTAGAATTTTCGGCCTACTTGGCAGCCCAGCTCAAGTGAGGTCCAATTCGTTTTTATAAGTTCCAACGGTAAAAAGTCTGAAAGCAAATCCTTAGACAAATTTGGAGAAAGATTAGCTCCACTGATAGCCACTTAACTCGTTCCATGTGGAAAGGGTGAAAAAAGATATAAAGAGGGGCTTCTTCGCTTACGAAGGGAGACAGTGGTAAAGAATAAGACACAAACTCGTATTTTTCCTTTTCATTTATCTATTTCACATAGAACTAATTTGAGCTTTGCAGGCTGACTTGTAGGGTAGTC
This sequence comes from Morella rubra, assembly GCA_003952965.2. NCBI lineage: Eukaryota > Viridiplantae > Streptophyta > Magnoliopsida > Fagales > Myricaceae > Morella > Morella rubra. The sequence goes on along the minus strand of CM025851.1, from coordinate 9,441,193 downwards.
TAGCTCATTATTTCTTCAATTTTGACAGGTTTATCATTATTCTTTATGTTGGGTCTTTGGTTCAGTTCTCTCGGACTCCTTGTCCAGTGGATTCTTATGATGACCAGTTAAAAATAATTTCATCAGTTTGTATTAATTTTTGGTAAATATTTTAATTGTCGAGAAGATATTCTCTAATTTCCTGTCAATTTGAAGAAAGATAAATATAACATGTGATTGATACAATACTCAACATCCCCATATTTGGACAAAAAATTAGAGAGAATTTTAAGGATTAAGATTCTTTACAATATTAACTAAATTTGTAAATAAATATGCTGTTATTTCTGGATAAGTAAATAGTTAATATGCAGTTGCATTAATATTAGGCGTTGAAAAAAAACTTTGGATAAAAAAACAATGATTAATTGGACAAGGCACAATACAGCATATGCAGACAAATCCTTATGGGTTAGACTAATGAAGAACAGCAACGGCTGCATTGAAAGAAAACTAGAGTCCCACTATGAAGTCTTTAACTAAGCTTAAAATTTCGGAAGCACGCCGAGGGTCGACGAAATTAATAACATGGAATCCAAAATCAGCGAAATTTGCCTGCACTCGAGCCCCATGGGCTACCAACATAGTCACAAAATCCTGCTGCCGATCGATCAATGCGGCCTCACCGAACCCGATCACCAGACACTTTCCTATTCTACTTAAAAATTCCGTGTGCGGGCCCGGTTGAATTGGATTACAGTACCGATGGTCGCGATCTACCCCTTTCGGCAAAGCGAGTTCCCACAAGAGGTCGAACACTGGCAAAGGCGCAATCTCGTCGGTAGCGTAAAGCAGCTCAGATTCGGTTCTTTGTACACCCCCGAACATCGGTTGGTTCAGTATGATTCCGGCAATCTGCAACGGCTCCAGTTGCATGCCACAAGCATATAAAGCCGAGAAGAACACGATGTTTCCACCACTTTCACAACCGTAAAGGTAACACCTCGAGAAATCTCCATAATCTCTGAGCCACTGCTCGCCCTCGGGGTTTGTTGCCTGGTTTTGCACCCAGCGGATGGCGTCGATGCCGTCGTGGTACTGCTCTGGGAGCCGGTTCTCGGGTGCGAGGCGATAATTCACTGAGACAACGACGGCCGGTATGCCACTGGCGATATCCGAGCAGTCTCTGTGGGAGGTGGCGTCGTCGGCGCCGAGGAGAATCCAGCCGCCGTGGTGGAAGTAGATGATGATGGGAAGCCGAGCGACGGTGTTGTCGTTGGAAGGCAATGTTGTTGGCAGAAAGAGGCGGGCCCATATTTTAGTTTCGACGTTGAGAGTGACGTCCTTGAAGACCACGCGGTCGCTGGCAGCGGCATCAGTGTTTGCCTTGATCTTCGGGAAGTTTAAGCCGCGAGTGAGCGTGCCATCGGGGTTGAGGGAGATACTGAGGTGGGCGTAGGCGTCGAACTTTGACATTATCGTCCTGGTATGAGCTCTATTGTGCAAATGATATTTGTCGGAATGATTCTTGATTTATTTGACGAAATCCTGAGCATGAAGCCATGAAAGCGTAAGTACTGCAAGTTCGGAGTTTCTTCTTTTCTTTGCATGCGTCAACGAGCTTTACGAAAGCCTCGGAAATGTGCTGCATTTGGACCCGTGAAATTTGGGTTACTCGTGGTTCCTCGATTGTTGAAAATGTCTAATTAGGGACCGGATCTCATCTCATATTCCGGTGCTAAATTAAGGTAGTGTCCAAATTTTCAACTCATCTGAAATAGTCTATTAGACTATTAGGAATTTAAACCAACGTAATGACTCATGACAGCATGTTAGCTTGGTCAAAGGAGTTTCACCACATGAAGCTATGCCGCTATTGATAGTTGATACTTGACAGCTTATGAGTTAGCCAATAGGTTATAGGTATCTGCTGAGGCTCACAATAGGGCCTACTCCAGCTGGACCTAGGCCCATTATACGAACGCCACATTCGAGCCCAAACCCTTAGCAAGTTACTTCTCTAAGGATTAGAGAAAAGATTAGGTATTCTCTAAGGAATAGGGGAATGCTTTGAGGAAATTGGAAAAATATGTATGGGTCAGAGGCAAACGGACGTACACAAACGGGGCAAATTGTTATTGTAATAGGCTAAGGTGCAGGGTGCTTAGAGGACCAAAAAAAAAAGAAAAAGCCTAATAGGTTGTTGGCATGACTTACTTGAGTCAAAGTCGCACGGACTATCATTTACAAAAAAAAAAAAAACAAGTCGCACGGACTATGCACAGTAATATTGATGGGACATTATAAGAATTAAGGTAAAATTGTTGGAGCCCATTCAACGTGCAAATAATTCTGTCAACGCAATTGAGTGGGAAAATATTTTTGTGGCGTTTCTTTTTCTGATATTTCGAGGTATAGAAATTTTGAACAAAATAAATACACTTTAAAATTTTTAATATTTATATTAATATATTTCATAACTTTTCACCAATTTCAGTAAATCTCAAATTCTAAAATATTTTTAAAATTTTGAAAATATTTTAAAATTTTGACAAACAAACACCATCTTTTATAAGAAAGCGCTCACGTGATCAAGAATTCTATCCAATTTAATGACTATATTAGGTTTAAGTTGCAAATCCACGGCAACTAGAACTTTAAGATAAAATATATTAAAAGAGAAAGAGGTGCAACATGTATTTAATCATTGTTTTTTACAGTTAGATCTTCAATGATGAGACAAATTATTAGGAGTTTAATTATTACGAATAGTAGATAAATTATTTGATTTTGACCCCGACCCCAAGTTGGTCTTCAGTTAGTTAGTTAATTTTTAGTAGACAAAAAAATTCACATGTTTTAAAAATAGATCAGTTCAAAATTGTACCTAATAACTATTTTGTTAAAAGTGGATTATAACATAAATTAAGCCAATCTTAAATTTTAGAGAGATGGAGCCACCCTCACTAGAAAATAGTTGACTTAACTATAGATTTTTCAAATTGCTTTCATGTACTAAGAAAGAATCAAAATTTCCACACTTGATTTTGTTTGCAAACACATATTTTTGACCAAAATTTATTTCCATTCCAAATTTTTCCTTTGCAATTATAACTGAATTGAAAATTTCATAAAAAAAAAAATCTTAAAAATAATTTTCTTATCAAATCAAAATTTTTCAATATAATACACATGAAAAATTCACTCAAATTATTTTGACTCTTCAATTTTTTATTAACTTTCATAAATTTTACTCTCTCTTTATTTTTTTCTCTCAAAATTTTAATAAAATTCTAACCTATCTCACTTTTAAAAACATTCTCAAAGTTTTTATAAAATTTATTTAATTTATTAATAAAATTCATCTCCCTCATTATTTTTTTAAAAATAATAAAAATTTAATCTACCTCAATTTTTATAATTTTTTTTAATTAGAATCAAAATTTTGAGTCACAAAAGAGGCGTTTGTTTCCGGAAAAATTAGACATCCAACATTTCGGGCATCTTAAAAAAATTATAAAATAATATATTTTTTATCAAACAATTTTTTGTCATTATAATATTCACTCAAATTTTCTCTCTCTTCATTTTTTCAAATTTTTGAGTGATAAAAAAGGCATTTGTTTCCGAAAAAATTAGACATCCAACATTTCGAACATCTTAAAAAAATTATAAAATAATATTTTTTTTCATCAAAAAATTCAATATCATTATAATATTTACTAAAATATTTTTTCTCTTTATTTTTCTTTACTAATTTTCATAAATTATCTTTATTTTTTTATCCAACCCAATATCCTAAAATTTCCGCGAATAAACGCCACCAAAGTTTCAAGCCGCCCACGTATTACAGTTTAAACAAAGTTTCAAGTCAACTTTTTCTTTCTCTTTTTCCGCTCAATGCGTCAGCGTAATATAATCAAATTCCAGCGGAGACCGGACAGTAAAGCGTAAACTGGAAGGAGAGAACTCGTCGAGTATTCCGTCTCGCTTCAGTGGAACCTCATCCAAGCCCACGCGCAATGACCGGCGGTGGAGGTGACGGGTGGCCTTCTCCGTCGACAAATGGTGGGGAGTTCCTACTCTCTCTTCTCCAGAAGCAGCAACACAGCCACCACCAAACCCAAACTCCGCCGCAACAGGAGCAGCAGCAACATAGCCACCACCAAACCCAAACTCCGCCGCAACAGGAGCAGCAGCAACAACCGCTGACCTTGGATCCTGCCGTCGCAGCTGTGGGCCCAACACTCCCGCTTGCGCCACCACCTTGGCCATCCAATTCCAGCAGCCGGGATTTTCCTTACCCTCTTCCTTCTTGGCCCCACTCTCTATCTCCTCCCTTAGGCTTTCCTCCAAACTTCCTAGGGTTTCCGCAGAACCCTTTCCCCCCTCCTCGGAATCAGTTTCCGGGAAACCATTTCCCTGGAAATAAACTTCCAGATAATCATAGTCTGTTTGGTGACGACTCCAGAAGACTAGGGTTTCCGGGGATTGACACTGGAGGCAGTAGTGGAATTGACAACTTAATTGTGCAGCAGAAGCATCAAGAGCAGAAGCTTAAGTTTGGTTCTTTTCCTAGTGAAATTCGGAGCCACGAGGGTTTAGTGACTTGTGGTACTCAGAATTATTTGGACAGCACACAGCTCAATAATTCGAAGGAACGCGAAGCGGGTTCGGGAAGCAAGACCTATAATGGGTCGAATAGGAATTGGCAATTCGAGCCGCGGCTGCATTCGAATTCCAATCCAAATTCAAATGCTTTCCGGCGTGGGAATTATGATTCTTGGGAGAGAGATAGGTCGGAAGGCGATTTGGGAAAGCGGTACCAGAGTGGGAACAACAGGCCTAGGCCACCACCGGGGTTTCCGAGCAACCCTAGGGGAAAAGGGAATTGGGATTCCGCGAATAGGAGGACTGGGCTAGAGCACAATATTGAGGATAAGAAAATATTTGGTAATAGTGATGTTTCCTGGAAAGCCGAGGATGAGATAATTAGGAGATTGTCAATAGAGGATGGTAGAACTCCCGCTGAAAAGTCAGGTGACTTGGGGCTCGGTGGACAGCTTGATCACCCAGGGCCGCCAACTGGGAGTAACCTTCGTTCTGTATCGGCTTCCGATATTGAAAAATCCACATCGAAGTTGCATGGTCAGATTGGGAATGGCAATATTTACCGGGGTCAAGACAAGTTAAAAGGGGGAAGTCATGAGCTGGATGATTTTGGAGAACAGCTAGTCGATTCATTGTTGCTTGAGGATGAACCTAATGGGAAGAATAGCTCAAGCCAGCATCGTAGTTCTCGCGAGAAGGTTGACTCTTTGTTTCTTTTTTCTTTTTCCTGCTTTTTCTTTCCGGCCTTATATGGATTGGGTTTTCATAAACATCAAGTTCCACGGTATACATTTCGGATGGGCATCAATGACAGAAATATGGGATATGAATAATTAAGGTTCTGAACTTTTAGCTTCCTTAAACTTCCGGTTGCTAGTTAGCAATTTTATTTCTAATAGGTGGTCGCCAGTTAGGAAGTTGTTAGTGTTGGAAAATGAAAGTTTGTATGGCAAGTTCATTTAAAGAACCAAATAGTTTTAAGTTTTGGATTCACTTGTATTTTTTATTATCAGGATGCCAGGTCAGATAGCAGAGGGCAACGACTACTTAGCCAGAGGATGAGAATATTAAAAAGACAGATGCAATGTCGAAGTGACATAGACCGATTAAACGCCCCTTTTCTTGCAATTTATGAGGCCCTGATACCTGCAGAGGAAGAGAAGGCGAAGCAGAAGCAATTGTTAGCATTGTTAGAGAGGCTAGTATGCAAAGAATGGCCTAAAGCTCGGCTTTATCTTTATGGATCATGTGCAAACTCGTTTGGAGTATCTAAAAGTGATATTGATGTTTGTCTTGCAATTGAGGAAGATCTTAACAAGTCTGAGATCTTATTAAGGTTGGCGGAGATTTTGCAGTCAGATAATCTTCAGAATGTCCAGGTATTTCAGATTGCTACGTCCTTTTGATTATAAAAGAGTATTCGCTTTTAAAGTTTACTTAACTGCGACTGCTGGCATTGTGTTTATTGTTGCATTTGGTCTTGGATTTATAGACCAGTTCGGATACCATAGATAAAGGAGTTTCCTATATTGGCCTTGATTGTTTATTTGGATGATGCATAATGACCTTTGGGCGTTGCAGAAACTTCAATTATCTCACGGTCCATTTTGTTGCTGAGGGGAGCACAAATGAAAGTTACGATTTTGTGTTATTTTCTTCAATTGGCATTCTAGATTTCAGCCCCGCAATAGTGTCTTCTTTCTGCTTTGGGGTCTAACTACATGAAAATTGTTTGGGCATTTCAACTCCATGATGGATGGGATATAAGTAAATAGTGCAAATCAGGCGATGTCATCTTCCTTTGGGAGAATTTATTTGCCACGTGAGCTGTGCCACCTCTGATATATTTGCTAGTTATGGACTTTCTTCATGCCTGTATCTTTACATCTTTATCGACCAGCTTTAGTTTTGATTTAATTTCTCTGCTTGTATCAAGCATGCATAAGTGTATGTTCACATGCAGTCCTTTATTGAGTTTGGATGGTATTTCAAGCTTCTGATTATATTTGTTAGACTAGGTGATGTGTCGTCGATGGTTAGTGATCAATGGTGGAAAGTATATTTAATTAAGAAAAGGTTAGTTGAGGCAGCCAAGCTTAAGTAGGTGGCAGTTGGTCATTGATGGCTAACTTGATTGGATGGCAATTGGCCGCCAGTGGCAAAATTTAGTGGTCTGTAGTAATCTTGAGACCTGTGGCAGTGATGGAAGGGTATAAACTGCAGTTGCGATATTGTTCTATTGGTCGTATATAATAATACTGTAATGTAATCAACATGGAAGGTTAAAGGATTCAACATAATTGTTATATCTAAAACAAATTTTCATCAAATGACCAATAAAAAAAAGAGAAAAAAACCCAAATGATGATGCTTCTATGTGAATGACTGTATCTAATCCAGACTGTACGCACATTGTGCTAATTGCCGTCTATATGTATTGATGTAAATTTCTGTATTCTCCAAATGTTTCTTAATTGCCAAGGCCAACTGCAGATCCTTTTTGTCATATCTTAAGGACCACTGTTTGTCCTAATATGGGAGCTTCAAACCTTTCATGAGGAGCTCATTGGTTATAGTGATAGGCTAGGTGATGGGTGAACTCTGAATGACTGGAAGATTTTGATGGATGGAATTGTGTGAAATGTGGAAGGTGCTGCTTTTTTAAAAACTGAGGGGGTTGATAAAGTACCGCATGTTCGGGACCTTTTACTAGGTTGCAACCATCAATTTTTATTCGAAACCACATTCATTGGTTCATGCATGGTGCATTATTGTTTATTTCATTTCGAATTTAAAGTGGATTTCTTTATGGGTCCTTGATTCAACGTTTTGTTTACAGGCGCTGATGCGTGCTAGGGTCCCAATTGTAAAGCTTATGGATCCTGCGACTGGCATTTCTTGTGACATATGCATTAACAACGTTTTGGCTGTCATAAATACTAAGCTTCTTCGTGATTATGCTCGAATAGATGCAAGATTACGGCAGTTGGCTTTTATTGTGAAACATTGGGCCAAGTCAAGAGGAGTCAATGAAACTTATCGAGGAACACTGTCTAGCTATGCGTAAGTTAGCTCTTAAGTTTTACATTTATTCCAAAATTTACCAATTAACTATTGGCAACATTTTCTAGTGATGGTCATTGCAATAGTGGTCGACGCTTTCCAATATGCATAAAAGCCAAAGAACTAACTTATTTGTGGGATCTATGCAATCAATTTTTCAAGATCGCAGTTGATAAACATGCACATGATGACAACTTTTGGAGATGTCTATCTGCCCTCTATTACAATTTTTAACTACTCTTTGTGCCTTTGTTTCAGATATGTCATAATGTGCATACATTTCTTACAACAGCGCAGGCCTGCTATCCTCCCCTGCTTACAGGTGTGTAGATATGAATCTTATGATTTGATTCAGTTGCAAGAATGCGAGGCATCATGTCATCCTACACTTTTTTTGCCAACATGTGTGCTTTATATGTCGTAACGAATTACAACAGGTTACTGATTGCCAAAAGAAGAAACATAAATTGTCTTTTGCTGTCCTTATTATCGTTTGATAAGTTGTTTTTAGACTTCCATTGAGGATGTACCTTTAACTATCCCTGATAATTAGATAAACTACTCCTTTGGTTTTTACTTGGTATGTTTGAGGATGTTCAGGTTTTATCATCTCAATTTACAACTAAGTGTCCCTGATAATTAGATGAACTACTCCTTTGGTTTTTACTCAGTATGTTTGAGGATGTTCAGGTTTTATCATCTCAATTTACAACTAAGTGAGACACAATGAAACAAGAAAAGATGAAGGATAGCTTTAAAAACTGTAAGTATTGAGATTGCCAAATCTGAACCGTTAAATTATTAGTAATCATCTTGATTTTAGGAATGGACCATGTAATATCCTAAGAAAGCTAGTGGATTTTAGTAATTTGCTTTAGTAAGTGTCTGCTGCTTGGTTAAGATACTTGGCCACACGAGTGAGAATCCAACCTTGATTCAAAAAGGAATACTTTGAATTTATTGCTTTAGTATGATCACACAAATTAGAAAGTGTAGGCCATGCAGCGTCATGCAAAGGCTGAAAATTGTGAACCTTATTGCTCTCACTACCTAGTAATGTTCTCTTGTATTTTATGTTGGTGGGAACATTACTCCCACACAAGGTATGGATTGTTTGGCTTGTCTACTGAAAAATAAACTTCTTGCTCCTCATGGGCTTATATTTGCAGTTTTGTCTATTTATTGTTTTTCCGTAGAGGAACACTGTTTTATATCAATCATATTGCTATCAGAGTTATAGCCCTTCTTCTCCAAACTAAAAGAAATATGCGGAACATTATTGACATATTCTATGGGAGCTTCATTGTTATGGCACAGATAATAAACGGCTCCTCTTCTGTCTGTACATTTCAATGTGTGACTGGTGTTGCCCCATTATTTTGTAGAAAATTTTGGCATATAACATATAGCATGTTGGCCTTCTTATGTCTACCCATTATTTTCAAGAATTCGTTTTGGAGCAATTTTTGTTGTTCAGTTGTAGCTTACCGTGTCATTAAATTTGTTGATAGTAATATAATATTAGACATGCAGGGTCTTTCTATGTCTTTACTTAATAGCTTCTGTCCTTGGGTTGTCCACTTCCAGGAAATGGAGACCACATACTCTGTGACAGTTGATGATGTTGAATGTGCTTTCTTTGATCAAGTTGACCGACTACGCGATTTTGGATCCTATAACAAGGAAACTATTTCTCAACTGGTGTGGGCATTTTTCAATTACTGGGCCTATAGGCATGATTTTGCAAATTCTGTCATATCTGTTCGCACAGGAAGCATAATCAGGTTAGATATTAGATATGGTAGCTTTAGTAGAATTGTGACATACAAAAACATGCAGATTTACTTGTCAGATATAAAGAAGTTGAGTATGAACTTTACTAAAATTGTATGTTTTATGGAGAACATAAGGCTTGTTCATTCACCATTTTCCCAAAAGCTCTTACAAGTTGAAGGTGTTGTTTTTGCATATGCTACGTTGTTTATCTTTTTCAAGTATATATTGCTGCTTGCTTTAGTGGCCAATGCTATTGACATTGGAAATTAAATGTGGATAACCCTTTTTTTTTTTTTTTAATGTGTGGATAACCAATCTGGTTACGCATTAGGTAAGGTACACTGTTCTTCGTCCCGTTAATGTTATTTGGTCAATGGGGTGATCTGTATAGAAACTAATTCATCTGCAGCTGAAAACAATTTTGAAATGGCTTGGTAAATATTGGTCAAAATTCATTGAATCTTAAACATGTCTTTAGGTTAATTGAAATGACATTTTGAGGTGGGACTGTTTCTGTGACTGACCAAATGTTCTTCACTACATCTCCAGCAAGCAAGCAAAAGACTGGACACGGAGGGTTGGGAATGATCGTCACTTAATATGCATAGAGGATCCCTTTGAGGTGTCTCACGACCTGGGTCGAGTGGTGGATAAGAACAGCATAAAAGTTCTGCGGGAAGAGTTTGAACGCGCTGCCGACATTATGCAGTATGATCCAAATCCTTGTGTGAAGCTCTTTGAACCCTACGTTCATAGTTGACTTGTCTTTTACTTTTAGATGTAATTATGGTAAAATAAACGGAGTGCTGAAGTCCCCATAAAGTCTTATCATCCTCATTTTGGGCCTTGCATTATGTTCATAGGATGTACTTTGTCTGTCGGGCTTTTATCTAAATGTCAAATAGTGTAAAGAGCTATGTATCTATAAACCTTGGATCTCGATCTTTCATTCCAAGATCAGAGGTTCTTGAGTGAGCCACTGTACTGCCTTTATCCCTTCGGGGATGAGTTGAGGGGCATTCTTTTTTGTGTGCTTGCAGCGTGCTTGTGCTGTGTGAAGTTTTGGAGAAGGTGGTGGGGGGCGTTATGTTGGATCTTTGGAGCATAAATATCTGTAAGCTGTTGATCCCCTTCGTGCAATCTGTTGCATAATTATGAAATTTTTTGAATTGCCTGCATTTCATTCTAGTCTCCGGGCATGTTAAGCTCCACGGATTTGCTTATGGCACATCCAAATCTTGTCGGTATGTCACGGTGAAATGAGAGACTCTGGTTCAGCCACAGGATCTTCTTCTGATTGAAGGGCTTGGCCTATGCCCCATTCTGTTGTAGCTTCTTCGGATGATCAGTTGCGAATCTCCGAAAACATAGAGGACTCGGATTCCCATATCAAGTGCTATCTCCAAGCCGAAACTCAATGCTTCATACTCGGCTTCATTATTTTATTTTAGCAATTCTCCTTTAGTAAGGTGAAGGAATAATGCAGGACGCCTTTCTCCGGAGTGAGAAACACCACTCCAGCTCCCGCGCGCGTCTTTGGAGCATCGCGACCTGACCCCGGCTCTCTCTGAGAAGCTCCATCAAAGTACATCTCCCTTAGTTGCCAAAGATATAAGCCAAAGTCCAGGTGCTTTAAATACTCATGCTATGGATGTGGGAGCATCAACTCCGTTCCTGTGGGCTTTTGAGGAGCGGGAGAAATTGTTGGAATTCTATGAAAGAGTCTCGGGAGCCAGGATGCATGCCAGTTTCATACGACCAGGTGGAGTGGCACAAGATCTGCCTCTTGGATAGTATTTTTGCCCTGGTGGATCTCTCTCTCATTTACTAAATGTCTGAAATCTTGGGTTACTAATTGGTGGGATACTAGGCAATCCGAAATTTTCTTGAATATCATTCAAGAAAAGAGTATTATAAAAAAATTCATAGAATTAGAGGAACTCGTCCTCTTAGACGAAATGATAAAGGAATACTCGGAAACACATCTAGAAAACTTTATATGGGTTCGATGTACTTTTATCTTCAACGAACGGTCCAGCGTTCAATGCGGGTCAAAGCATATGGTTGCCCGGTTGGTTAAATGCTGTTAATGAGAATAGTAATTCACTATTCTTAACAAGGTTAAATGCTGTTACTGAGAATAGTAATTCACTATTCTTAACAATAGGGCCTAGAGACTTCTTGGTTCATCATGCTATTGCTCTAGGTTTACATACAACTACATTGATCTTAGTAAAAGGTGCTTTAGATGAACGTGGTTCCAAGTTAATGCCAGATAAAAAGGATTTTGGTTATAGTTTTCCACCGGAGCCTATCTGCGTCGAGTGTGTCGATTGAAAGAGGAGGGGAGACAACTCAAATACCAGCGCAAAAATAGAAAGAGTCGTGCCGTTAAAAATTTCATTTTTCTAAGATCCATTGCTCGATTTTGCATGCTCTGCTCCCAAAATGCAGAGATACTTTCGAGGGCAGATCCGGGTTGGTTGGTCCGGAAAGTCATGGGAGAGGAAGAAGTGGCATTTGGAAGTATGAGAGAGCCATTCCAAGTAGTATAAAACCAGAATTACTACAATCCCTTTTAGAAAAAGGTGGGTTAACTAACGAAAGAAAGATGGAACCAGATGCCTTCTTAAAAGAAAGCGCTTTGCCTTACCTATGATTTTTCTTCCTCATTTTCATTTTTCTTTTCGTATTATGGATCTTGGTTCGCGCTTTATGGTATTTCTACTATTAAAAAAAGAGATAAGGCAAGGCCCTGTTTCAGCAATGGAACAGGGGAGGGAGAGCAAGAAAACGGCCCGGTACTACGGGTATGAGATGTGGCAGAAAATACCCAGAAATGGGTGTCGAATCAACTCGCAGAAATGCCCGGTCAAAGAAGGGCTTGCTAGAACTCTGAAGAAAGACTTAAAGCAGAGCTTTCTCACTGACTCAGGAAAGGCTCAATCATCAGAAATGGTTCGAGGAGAGCTTCAATTGAAAAAAAGCCTACTTATTCTACTCGAAAACCACTTTACAGCCTTAACCTCCTCCTGGACAAAAGAGATATCGGTAGGGGACCGTTGGGCTAAGTTTTGGATCTTAGCCGGCTTCTCTTTAGCCTGCGCAGTTCTGTTGGGAAGATCAGAAAACCATTCTTTGTTTAGTTTCCTAAGCTCCGCTTTGAGCCTCCTCAAATTGCAATCACTTGTGTCTTTCTTGGATATGCTCAGTCTTGGTATAGATGCTATGACGTGAAATCCAAGAGACTCGATGTATCCTTGAATGTTCTCTTTAATGAGGTCGCCTCATATTTTCCTTAACCTAATTAATCAGCCCCGGGGGAGAATGGTGATGGAGATGTATTGCGGCTTTCTCCTGTTTATCAACTCTAACCTCATTCTTCTGCAGTTGATGTTACGGATCAGCCTCACTCTTCAGGCCAGCAGCTTTGCCCAGCATCTTCTGCCGATTGTCAGCCTGTTCAGCTGACCTCAATTCCTTAAAATGAAAAAAAAAAGGGGTTCGACAAAAAACATCTTCTACAACTAAAAAAGAAAGAATATTTCTAAATTTCGCATAATTGAATTGTAGAGGAATATGACAATCTTCCTCGTGAATTATTCGAAAGCAACCCACATTTTATCTGATTTTCAGTTTCTAACCCGAAGCCAATAATGGAGAGAACCCTTATACTACTACAGGAATTTGATAAATTTTCTATTGAATGGTATATAACATAACATTAACAAGCAACAATAAAAGAAAAAAGAAATTATCTAGCATCGCATTTCGATACTAATTGTAAAATTGCGTTGCTGTGTCAGAAGAAGGATAGCTATACTGATTCGGTATACTCTAAAAACACCCTTGGTACACTATTGACGATCCTGAGTTCCAGATCAGATTGAGAATGAGAAATCCACTCCTTCTTAGCCACAAGGGAATGGCCAAGCTTAGTCCACCAATAGGGATCCGCTCGGTAAGAGGAAGGAATTCAAGTAAAGAGGTTATTAGGATCCTAGCCTAGCTCAATGCAACGGAAAGGAAAAGAGCTCAACGAAAAGCAAAGATCCAGCGGGCAAGTGCTGTATCAAAGACGGATTCCTTGGAAGAACAGCAGGATTCGGGGTCAGCTCTCTCAGGCGTTCTCACTGCGACTTGGTGCCTAGTGTGCTCTTCACGGAAAGGAGTGAAACGAGCAAGGAGAGAGAGTCAACCTTAATGTCAGTGATAATAGGAAAGGAAGAGACAGAATCACATCTGCTTAGCTGGTCAACACAACACAAGTAGGGTCGCTGGGAAGGATACAGATGACAAAACAAAAAAAATCTATTCGCCGAGCAAAAAAAGGAGAGAAGAGGGATTCGAACCCTCGATAGTTCTTTGTTTTGAACTATACCGGTTTTCAAGACCGGAGCTATCAACCACTCGGCCACCTCTCCGAAAGACAATTTCATTTCTATTTTATTTTTTCATTCTACCTAAAAAAGGAAAGAGAGAGATGGTGTTTCTTCGCTTTTGGCATAGCGGGCCCCGCGGGAGGCCCGCACGACGGGCTATTAGCTCAGTGGTAGAGCGCCCCCTGATAATTGCGTCGTTGCCTGGGCTGTGAGGGCTCTCAGCCACATGGATAGTTCAATGTGCCTGGGCTGTGAGGGCTCTCAGCGTCGTTGTGCCTGGGCTGTGAGCGCCTGACCCTGAGATGTGGATCATCCAAGGCACATTAGCATGGCGTACTTCTCCTGTTCGAACCGGGGTTTGAAACCAAACTTCTCCTCAGGAGGATAGATGAGGCGATTCAGGTGAGATCCAATGTAGATCCAACTTTCTATTCACTCGTGGGATCCGGGCGGTCCGGGGGGGACCACCACGGCTCCTCTCTTCTCGAGAATCCATACATCCCTTATCAGTATATGGACAGCTATCTCTCGAGCACTGGTTTAGGTTCGGCCTCAATGGGAAAATAAAACGGAGCACCTAACAACGTATCTTCACAGACCAAGAACTACGAGATCGCCCCTTTCATTCTGGGGATGTTATCGTTCTATTTCATTGAAAACTTTATTTTATTTTATTTCGATTGATTTTTGTGTTGTGAAAAGATATTTGTGATCCCTAAATTTGAAATATTTAACATAGAATATCTATAATTACTTTCAAAAAACATTTTTTTAGTCTATCTGATAGATATGGGGATTTCCTATTCTTGTTCCGACAACGGGATGCAGAATGGATGCGAGAAAAAGACTTTCATTTACTGTTTTTATTATTAAAAAAAATGAAATACAATATAAAAAAAAGAATAGGAAATTCATTTTCCTTTTTTCTGACAGATAAAAGTAAAGTGCATTGTTTGCTTTGAACCGCGAACGATATACTTTCGATCAAAGAACTGAACACGTTTCCAATACCGACAGCAGCTCCCGCTGAAGCAATTGTAGCAGCTCCGGCACCCATTGATTTTGCACCTTCTAACATCTTGGGTTGATAATTCTCGTTACGCTTTTTTATTCATGATTTTCTGTTATGGATTCCTTGTCGATTCCTTTTATCTTGATTCTTCCCCTCGGCCGAGAAACCCGGGCAACCACTCCCCTATGTGCCGATCGCTAGCGCATCCAGGGCCGCGGCGCCCGGCTCAGCTGGAGAGGCCTAGCCTGATCTGAGAAGTGCTAATTCGGTTCGGATAGACTTCATTCAAGAATCCCGCCGCCCCTTGAATTAATAAGAAAACAAGTGCTAAGTTTCAGATCAGTGAATAAACCGAAACGAAAGAAGAGACGTTTCTCGCTCGGCGCTAAAGCGCACTATGCTCCGCTTCAACAAATTAGAGTTTTCGTATGCGGGTCCCTTCATTTCCCCGCATCAGGCTTTCGGTTCCGTGCTTCGGAGAATGAGCAGCAAGGTAAGAGGATGGGATATGGATCGTTTTCAGGGTCAACTATTCATATCTGTATAACGTCCTCCCTCTTTTGACAGCAAAAAGCAAATCGTCAGCCGCCGACTCCAACTACCGTACATGTACGATCCATACTAGATCTGACCAACTGCCCATCCTACCTCCTCTACGTTCTTGACAGCCCATCTTTGTCTCAGTAGAGTCTTTCAGTGGCATGTTTCAGCGGGATGTCCATGACGTGTACGTGTGGGATGAACCAAATCCTCATTGAATCTTATTTTTCCATTAGAAGGGGCTCTTACATGTTCTGCAGTACCCCCTGTGAATACTCCGCCGGTATGAAAAGTTCTTAATGTTAGCTGAGTTCCCGGTTCTCCAATAGATTGACCCTCAATAATACCTACAGCTTCTCCCAATTCGACCAGGTCGTTATGAGTAGGACTTCGACCATAACATAATCGGCAGATCCAAGATGTGCTCCTACAAGTAAAGGGGGTTCGAATAGATATTCATACTACAACCACGATGATTCAATAAAACCTTTAAACTAAGGCCAAAGATTCCCTGAGTAAGAATCGGTGGATCATCACTTATTCAACCAATAGATATAATGAATAAAAATCCAAAGAAAGGTTTGTCCTTTAATTATTTAATTAAAAAAAAGAGCATAAACGGGAAAAAGAAGAAAAATCTCTCGATTTATAACTTGTAACCCTCTTTTTTTAACTCTTTTTCGTTAATTCTTTTTTGGAGTCCGGCACGGGAGGCGGATTTGGATGGAGTCTCGCAGAAGAAGAGCCTGACTCTATAAGGGCGCTAGCGCGCTACAACTAGCAGCCCCTTTATTCTTATTAGTAAGATAGGTTTGGTTGGAACCCTTATTATTAGAGAAAGGGGAAAGGGTATTCCCTTTGCCAAGGAGAGAATCAGTCTTCATTTTCCATCAAAAGTGAAAGGTCTTTTTCTTAAAGCTTAACTTTCAATTGGCTTTACCTTTCCCCTGTTCCCGCCTACGTATATGGGATATTTTAAGAAGTGAACATCTCTCTTAGTAGCAGGGTCCGGAGAAAGAATAGGAAAGGTAATTTCGCTATATTTCTGACCAGGAACAGGGCCTATCACAAGAATATTTTTTTTAGTAGGGCGATAGTTCTGAAAAGACAAATTGCCTATCTTTTCTTTAATCTCGGGCGAAATACGATCCGGGGGGGGGGGGGGGCTAACTCAAACCCATCGGGTAAAATAAGAACAGCCCCTACATTCAAAGCCCCCTTTTTACCATAGCAAAAAGTAAACATTTGAAGCAAGAAAGCAATTTTTAGGCATAAGGATGGCAGGCGGAGAAGGCTTGACTTTGTCTTACAAAAAAAAAAGTAGCAAGGGAATTTTTTTTTTCCTATGGGGGTGATGGTGACGTCAATTGACGTGGTTTATAAATAAATAAATAACAAACAAACATATTTGATTCCCATCTCTTCTTTTCTAGTTCTGGAGAAGCAAGTGGGCTATTTCTTTGCAAAACTCTACTCAATTTCATGTTCTTTAGTTGGAGAAGAATCCGTACGATTCGGCTATTTTATGGAAGATACAGAGAGAATTATTTTTGGTTAGACAGTGTGCGGTTGGTAAACAAGGATCGGTTTGTTAGCAAGGTATTGCATATATATATAAGCATTTGGGAACACTCAATATATTATGTGCATATTTATTCGTATACTCTTAACTTCTCACGCATTAAATTAAAATTTTAAATAAAAAGAAATAAATTTGATTTTTTAGCCCATGTTATTAACCAACTGAAAGCATATTGATATGCTTGCTTCATGTGGCCTGGCCCTATTAGTTTCAAGTGCTCAGCCTTCTGTAGGCATCAGAAAATTTCTCAAATCTCCTAACCACCGATGGCACATGGTGATGTTCATGATTACCATCGACCGCAAGAAGTTTCCCAAGTCCTCGTTATTCGTCAACCCATATCTTTCTCCCTTTACCAGTCCAAATACGCTCAAAAGTTCCAGTTCTTGAAAGCATGGGAGTCACCGCTCCCATTAAACCAGTTCTTGACCACCCATGCACGTAAAGTCCAAATTCTGCTAAGCTGCGGCACTTTCCCACTCCATGCCTACCTCCTCCACCTCCTTCCCTCTCAGCGCCTCATCGTCCCCCTCAGTGCTGGCCTCAACCACATCGATCGACTTGTTTGAATCCCGCCATTGGGAGTCTCCATGGCCAATGTCGGAACTCGGAAGCGTGTATTCTGAAGATGCTGCTGATATGGCTGTGTGATTGCTCATTGCTGTGCTTGGGAAAATTCCGGCCGCTGGTCAGTATGTAAGGCAAAGGCTTTGGGCTACAAAAGGAAGTTGTCGTCTCGGTTCCAAGGTTTCCTCATTTGCTCAATATGTTAACATTCGTGTTGT
This sequence comes from Morella rubra, assembly GCA_003952965.2. NCBI lineage: Eukaryota > Viridiplantae > Streptophyta > Magnoliopsida > Fagales > Myricaceae > Morella > Morella rubra. Next base: position 9,423,463 of record CM025851.1, on the reverse strand, counting down.
TTTCTTTTTCCCGACAAAATATATGGTAATTGCTTTCGCAATTTGTGGACTCAATATCATATTGAATTATACACGATATGTATGTCGAATGCCGATCGCTTTCATTTTCTTCTACAAATACTCTGTAGGAATGTGAATAGGTAACTCGAGGATCAAATTTGGATCTTGGACATGGTGATTCAATTCTTAAACCTTCGGGCCAATTTCTGACAACTGGTGTATTACAAGCACGAGCGCACACATATAGAATATATATGTTATGCATCATACATGGTTTAGGTTAAAATCTTGTTGAGTGATGAAATAAAAAAATGGAGAAAAAGTGAGAGCCATGTATTGACATGTGTTTTTCCTTTTGTCCAAATGATTGTCTTCTTCTTTTCAAGTTTTTGTCTTCGGCAGTACTGATTGTGGATGATTTAGTTGGAAGGCAAGCGAGTCGGGATCGATGGACTGGGAAGCATAGGATTAGAAAATTACAAGTTGCTAAAAGGCTTGCGGCCTTTGGGTGTTCAATCTTAATACAACTCAAGGAAGGCAAAACCATGTGTTTCCTACGCCTTCTATTCGGACGCTGTTGAACCGGCAGCAAACAGCGATGCTCGTCAGTTTCCGTGGACTAACCGATCAAACTCGCCACATGATAAACAGGGAAGTCTTGTGGGCATTGGGAAAGGATGGAAATGGTGCGAGACTTGGATGTGTTCGAGAATGAGCCTGATGTTCCCGGCGAGCTCTTTGCCTTGGGATAATGTTGTTCTGACGCCACATAGAGCTTCCTTCGCTCATGAAGCTGTCGTGGATTTGTATGAACTTGGAGTGGCGAATTTGGAAGCATTCTTCTCCCACAAAACCGTTGCTTTCTCAGATCGTCGATAATTAAATGCGTTTTTGTTTGAACGTTAGTTTCTCCTTCATTTCATCGTGCATCTTGATTAATGAGCCTCATTTTTTTTTTCTCAAATGATTTTCTCTGTTCTCCTCTCTCTTAATTTCAATTTGAATAGAAAATTAGAAAGTTCAATCACATTAATGTAATAATTCCATAAAAATTCGATGGTTTTCGCATTATTATGTTTGACTGATTTTCTCGTAAAATAATTTTATGTCAACAGATAGCGATCTTATTTAAGCATAATCTATCCAAAGAGTATTATAAACTTGAGATCATTACAATCTCATTATCTTGTTATCATTTTGTTTTAACTATCCTATCTGTAAGCATATATAGTAATTCAATTATTTTCTCTCACTTACTATGGACACATTGATTGAATTTTTTATATTTATTTTGATAAAAAAGATGATTTGCTAAGAAAATTATATATAATATATATATATTTAATAGTTTTTTTTTTTAAAAAAAATTAGAAGTAAAATAAAAGAAAAAAAAAATAAATTATTACCACTGATTTGGTGTGAAACCTTAAAAATTAAAAAATTAAGGGTTAAATACACTTTACCCCTTTTATCTTTGGGGTCATTTACATTTTGCATCCCGATGTATTATTTTTGACACATTGGACCCCTTAACTTATATTTTTTTTCACTTTGGACCCCGCACCCAAATTGCCAGTTAATTTAGACGGATTCCGTCAAAATTTTTACACATTGCCCCTCTTATCTTTTGGCGTATGTACACATTGCCCTTCTTATCTTTGGGGTACGGTAGTACACATTGCACCCCACGTTTTGACAAATCCGTCTAAATTAACGGGCAATTTAGGGCGGGGTCCAAAGTGAAAAAATATGTAAGTTAAGGGGTCCAATGTGTAAAAATAATACATCGAGGTGTAATGTGTAAATGACTCCAAAGATAAGGGAGGCAAAGTGTATTTAACCCAAAATTAATTTGAAGAAAAATTTTCAGTTAATTTATGTTTGGCACGAAGCTGTTAGGTGAAATTAAAATATCAATTTGGAAACGGGTTGATTAACTTGGTTAATCACCAAAAGATTAGCATCACTCACACGTAGGAGAGGTTAGAATTTGACCGTCTACTATTCTTTGTTGTGCCTGCGTTACACGTGCCTCACCAAAACTTCTTTGATCTGTGGTCCAAATCCTTCAACGGATCCTTCAGTTCGCTGAAAGAAAGACGGCCACTATTTTGATTTCTTATTCCATTTTACCTCTGTAAGTCCAATTCTCTTCAGGTTGTCCTCCGTTGAAACTCCCTTCTTTTCTTCCCAACTCCGCTCTCTCTTAATCTTCGCTGTTGGTGAACACTTGTTAGCTGTTGACACCGAACATCGTATTGATATTATGATATACCCAGGTTAGGCTCGTCTGCTTTTTGCGGTATGCGGCCTTGTGTCCCCATCTGGCAGTCTGACGCCAAAATTCTGCTAGATCAGTCGATATTGGGTGTGGATTTGCATGCTTCTTGTTTGAGTAAAAGTGTACGAGTGGTTTGCATTTGCTTGATCTTGTTCCTATTTTTTTGTGGGTAAAGGAATGTTTGTTTTCTGAAAAATGTAAGATTTTTAGTATTATGATAGATTGTGAAATATTTATGTAGATCGGAGTTTTTTTTTTTGTATAAAGGTTTGTGAAAAGTTTTAAAGATATTTAATTTTTATTGGAGTTTGTAAAAAAAAGGTAGAGAGATAATTTGATGAATTGTTTAATAAAGAGAGTATGAGAGTTACATGAAAAAGTATTAAAGAGAGAATATTTGTTATAATTTTTTTTTAAAAAGTTATCGAAGTTTGTGTAAAAATTTGTTACAGATGATGTAAAATGTATTGGTGTTTATATATAAATTTTTGAGATTTTGAATATTCGTTTCATAAATTTTGTTAAATACATTTGCAAACAAACATTGAATATAAAGTTTTTTTTTTTTTTTTTTAAGACATGAGATTTAAATCCTGATGCAAAGAATTATTCTATCAATCCCTCTCTATTAGGGCCTCTACTCTTGTTTTATGGGGTATTTGTGAGTTATGTGTCACGCTCATTAGAAAGGTTGGTCGCAGGCTATGTGTGTGGGTGGGACTTGTGGGTAAACTTGTTCTCTATAAGCATAAAGCTATAACTGTAGCCCCCTCTTTTACTACTGAGATTTTTCTCATTAGTGCAAGAATACTACAGATGCAGCGGCCAGCACATAAGCCTTCTACCATGGTGCTCCATACAAAATTAGTGGTCAAAATGGACGAGACAATGTTAGTTGAAGAGCAAGTAAACAAGCGCCATGATTATTTGTCTCTGCTGCATTTTTTATGCGACGAATGACTAGGATTTGCGACTTTCCACCTTGGAAAGCGAAACCCACATGACATTTAAACAGTATGATGAGTTATATATGCTGCCTGACATAATTTCTCTCTCTCGCTAGCGAGAATCTTGGAGAGGTATAAACAAATGCGGAGAAAATAATGATTTTTTTTCCTCCAAAAACTCTCTTTAAGACTTGCTCATCTTCCGTTGATTTCAGTCCTTCAAACTCCCGAGTGACATTGATGGCAGCTCATAATCATCAAGTACATCAGGAGCATCAGTGTGAAGAGTTCCCAGAAATCTTAGTCCTTGAACCACCACCGATCATGAAAGTCTATGGCGATCAGTTCTTGAAAAACTTCAGATTGTTGAAAGCATGGGAATCACAACTACCTCTAGACGAATTCTTGACCATCCATGCACAGTCAGTCCGGGCCCTCCTCTCCCCTGGACGCTATCCACTCACCACCAACATCCTCCGGCTGCTCCCCTCACTGCAGCTTGTGGTTACCACCAGCGCTGGCCTTGATCATATCGACTTGGCAGAGTTCCAGAGGCGTGGCATCGCCATAGCCAATGCCGGGGATGTTTACTCAGCAGATGTTGCAGATATGGCTGTAGGACTATTGATCGATGTGTTAAGGAAGATATCCGCTGCTGACCGGTATGTGAGGAACGTGCTTTGGCCTACCAAAGGAGAGTTTCCTCTAGGCTCTAAGGTAGTCATCTAAACGAACCTTCACATATGTCTTGATTATCCTTTTTTGGTGGAGATGGAAGTAGCCATAAGTAAAACTTCTGTCGGATATCTATTTTCAGGTGCAAAATGACTGACAGAAGGGTACTTTGTAAATAAAAGATTTCAAAATCAGAAAAAATAAATCAGATAATCTCCTCTTGAACTTGAACATTATGTCATTAACAATGTTACTATCTGAATTTCTTCTCATGTTCTTGAAATGCGTAAGTTCAATCAAACTGAAAACATATGGAATTGGTTTATTTTATACTCACAAAAATTAATTGATCCAATTACCTTTTTGAAAAACCTATCTGAATATAATTTTAAATTTCTATGTTTTGAATGATTCAATTTTCTGGTATCATCTTTAGGTTTTTCCACAAAAGGTATAGGCAATGACAATGTTTGAGGCTTTGAGCTTGCTCAGCATAGAATATATTCTGCAATGGACTTTAATAATAACTTAGCTACTGGAAAATGAATTTTTACGTCAGCGGGGAACGGGGGACGCCATGATACTGCTTACATTTCATGTTTTGATAAATAACAGGCGATGGCATGTTTGTTGTTAGTAGTATTATGAGCTATCTGAAGAAGAATTGTTAACATGACCAATGGTCTAATGTTAAACTTGTACAATATCACCACAACTGTTATCACTGATTCCGCTGTTTCTTTTCATCAATGTTTTTAATATTGGTGGCCTGTAATTCCAGTTGAGTAGCAAGCGAGTTGGCATAGTTGGTTTTGGAAGCATTGGCCAAGAAGTTGCCAAAAGACTTCAGGCCTGTGGCTGCAGAATCTTGTACTGCTCAAGGAACAAGAAGCCATTTGTTTCCTATCCCTGTTATCCCGATGTTCTTCAACTTGCAGCTAATAGCGATGTGCTAATTGTCTGTTGTGGTTTAACCGACCAAACACACCACTTGATCAATAAGGATGTCATGTTGGCATTGGGAAAGGAAGGAGCCATCGTTAACGTAGGGCGTGGGCCTATAGTCAATGAGAAGGAACTATTGCAGTGCTTGGTGCAAGGAGAGCTTGGAGGAGCTGGTTTAGATGTGTTCGAGAATGAGCCTGATGTTCCCAGGGAGCTTTTCACTTTGAATAATGTTGTGTTATCACCACACAGGGCTGTCCACACACCAGAGTCTTTAACAGATATGTGTGAAAATGTGAATGGCAATTTTGAAGCATTCTTCTCAAATAAACCTCTACTTTCTCCAGTCGCCAACAAATCATCAGATGATTCTATATCCGAGAAGTGATTATCCACATCAGTGTTTTGTTTTATGTTTCTGGCAAAATCCGACACTTTTCCCCCTGTAGTTACGGTTCCTCTGTTTAGGCAAATAAATTCTGCAGCAGAATTTGGAATGGTCCAATTGATTTGGACAGAAATTAGATAAGTGATGATTTCTTTGCTGGAAGATGCTTTTGACCAGATGTTTAGGTGTGGATCCTGATTGAGCAAAGTCATCAAGCAGCAAAGGCCACAGTACTATTTTTTGTGTAATGGCATATGTTGGTCTTGTTTAATGCCTGTGAATTAGCCAGTTTGATGCCATAAGCTGAACTGACTACTTCCAAAATTCTTGCTCAACAGACGAGCAGTTCTAAAAAATAGAACCTGAAATGGAGGCAATTATATTAGAATTTCCATGTCAAATTTTGCCCCGACAGTTGAATGTGCTCTGAACTCCTCCTTCGGAATCTGGACAAATTATTTTGAAGGGAGACGTGATGCTGAATCACTACTATCGGTATATTCATCGTCCAAAGGAATGTAACCCAGCCTTTAAAAACAGAGAAGTTTGAATCTATATTTATATCTTTTATAATTCCCTCAAATTTTCTAATCCAATTTAGAGAAAGATAAATATGATGAATTTGAATACATAATTATTTGATCATATGTATAAAATTTTCTACTTGAATTAAATAGTACAATTCAGAAAAAGATAAACACAATATGTAGATCCTACCTAATGTAAGGTTGTCTATATGAAGCTTGAGACAATGTGAGTTGTTTAACGCTTATTGTATTTATCTCCTAATTGCACAAACAAAAAATTGTATAAGATCTTAGTCCATTTTATCAAAAAAACATCTCCCTACCAACAAAAAGAATAAAGATTTAAATTAGTTTACTAATCTCTCGTATATAGCAAAATCTCGAATTAGTCTCAAACTACCGAAAACATGTAATCACCAATTACAATTAGCCAGGTATCCTCAAAGGACTCAAATTGTTGAATTGAACTGATGGCGGTTAATTTAAAATTTATATAAAATTGTCTACATCATCTGTACCTAGAGGCTAAAACGCCATGTTGCAAAGCTATTTTTTGGTAAAAACAATACACCATAAAGTAACTTCGGGCAACATGAAGATTTACGAGTTTTGGTGATTTGTGGTGATGTGTCCCCATTGAACATGTATAATTTATTCTCTTAGCGTAGCTAACCAAGATGGAGAAATGATCTTTCCCGGACAAAAGTCTCAAATGATTAGTAAAGGACGAAATAAGACCTAGGTCATACTCCACTGATTTGTAGACTAATTAAGAGAAAAAAAACACAAAGTTGGAGTGACCACGAAAATGGCTGAATTGCGAATAAAAAAGAATACAAAAAAAAAATGCAGTTTATACATCTGCCAAGTGATTCTCTCTCTCACGCTTAATAAAAAAAAAAAAAAAAGTGATCGTCTCTCGCTTACACATAATAACGAACGGCTGATTCTCTCTTCTCGTCTTCCTTTCACTTGGAACTTTTCTCACTCTAAAGTCTACCATGGCTGCTACCCCTCCACTAGCGGAAAACCAATCCCAAGACCGCCCTCAAGTCCTAGTGCTGAAACCACCACCTCTCTTCAAAATTTTTTCGGACTCGGACGCTTTCTCTGAAAAGTTCCATCTCCTAAAAGCATGGGAGTCCCCGCTCCCTCTCGACCAATTCTTGACCACCCATGCGCGGTCAGTCCGGGCCATGCTATGCTCCGCCAACGGCCCTCGCATCACGGGAGACATCATTCGGCTGCTCCCGTCCATCACGCTCGTCCTCACCACCAGTGCCGGTCTCAACCACATCGACATTACCGAGTGTCGGCGGCGTGGAATCTCTATAGCCGATGCTGGAGATGTGTACTCTGAGGATGTTGCGGACATGGCGGTGGGCCTGCTGATTGATGTGCTGAGAAAGGTTTCGGCTTCTGATCGGTACGTGAGACAAGGGCTTTGGCCTATTAAGGGGGAATACCCACTTGGGTCTAAGGTCTTCTCTCTAAACTCTAACCTCTATATGTTCTCTTCAATTTCTCTTCCAATTATATTATATTTGGTATGCTTAAGCTATCCAAATCATCAACCTGCAATTGTTTTGCTTTGTTTATGTTTTGGATTCTCTATCTTGCTTAATTTTTCGCCTTTTTGTTTTGGGCAGCTTAATTTTACGCTTCGTGAAGCAAAAGTGGTTCTTTAGTTTATTTATTTGTTGGTTTGAATTAATGACTTCTATCATATGCTTTGGTTATGACTGGTAATTACAGTTAGGAGGCAAACGAATTGGAATAGTTGGATTAGGACGCATAGGCTTCGAGGTGGCAAAAAGACTTGAGGCCTTCGGTTGTAGCATTCTATACAACTCGAGAAAGAGGAAGGACTTTGTGTCATACCCTTTCTATACGAGTCTCTGTGAACTTGCGGCTAACAGCGATATCCTTATCATATGTTGTGGATTGACTGAGCAAACCCAGCACATGATTGATAGGGAAGTCCTATTGGCATTGGGGAAGGAAGGAGTCATCATCAATATTGGACGTGGAGCTATTATTGATGAGACGGAATTGGTGCAGTGTTTGGTGCAAGGAGAGATTGGAGGCGCTGGTTTGGATGTGTTTGAGAATGAGCCTAATGTTCCTAGAGAGTTCTTTGAGTTGGATAATGTTGTGTTGTCACCTCATCGAGCTATCTTTACACCAGAGTCTTTCCAGGCTCTGAGTGATATATTGATTGGGAACTTGGAAGCTTTCTTTTCGGACAAACCCTTGCTCTCTCCAGTCATGGATGAATGAATTATGGATTTCTATTTGCAGTTGATTATGATTTGTGTCAAAGAATAGAAATAGGTCATTGCTACAGTTCTTTTATGTTGTTAATTCTCATCATATGATGTTTGTGTAAATTTTTTGGACTAAATTCAGAAGACCATTGGAATTTGTATGGCAGGATTCGCTTTTCTGCAGGTGTTATGAATGTGGCTTGATCTACGTATGAATTAATGGTGAAGGTAGAGGGTTATGTTCATTCCTCATATGGGAGACATTCTCCCACTCTTGTTTTGATAGTATTTAGATTAATGGATTGCAGCAATGGGGAAGAAATTAATATTGTCTACAGAGCCTGTAAGGCTATATTTGATGAGAAGTGATTGCTTTAGTGTTTAGTGCATTGCGAGATTGAAGGGGCTTGTGTGGATGTTGCGCTCTCACTATATGGCTGTCTTTTACATTGGAACATTTCAGAGCTCTGTAACTTTTTTTTTCTTGGCAAATATAATTAATATATTAAAATTTAAGAAAAGAGCAGTCAGTACAAACAGAGTCATGCCTAAAGGGCCAGCGAAAAAACCTAAACAGATCCTATAATAAGCGGATCTAAAGATTTTAGATCCGACAGCGGCAACAAGTGTCGGGACCATAAACAACTATAAGGGTTGTAAGGCAGCCACATTCAGGCCAAGAGGGCCGGGATACAAACCGACCTCTAGGCCAGGTCACACCACAAACAGAAAAAAACCACGAGGGTCAAGTTGTGTAATCTACTTGTTATGCCGGAATTCCCTACTGTTCTTCTCAAATAGCCCCTTACTTTCCCAAACTCGGCGTGTCCAGCCTTTTCCAGGGGATTTTCTCCTGAATGGCTCACATTTTCAATTTCCACTCCCATTGTACAAGGCTACAAGCTCTGGCCATAAGCTCCTTTGATAGGCGCTTTCACTATTGTAGTGTCATCATGTGTTTGATTGAAAGAGCCCTGCGGGCTGAGGGACCATATGGACCTATAAACGTAGACTCACATGATGTTAATTCGGCTGATCTAATTAAACTTATAACAAGGACGTCCTCTTTGAGAGATCAATTTCAAGTAATTTTTTAGGAGTATCATATTATGCAGTTTGTCAGGAATAAAGTTTGTTTTTTGGTTAAACAAAGGAATAAAGTTTGTAATAGAGTACTGATATGTAAAATATTCTATGCAGTACAGGAACTCTATGAATGAGATGTGAATATACTGAGTTATGTTCTTCTATAGCAAATTTACTAAGATAAGTTTTAGGATAAATACACTTTACACCCTTTTAATTAAGGACAAAGACAAGTAGGATTAAACATTAGGGGGCAGTTACACAATAGTGATTATGGGAATGTTGACATTTTGCATCTTTTAATTACGGGGGATTGAATATTTTACACTCCAAATTATTATTTTTGTCACATTACACACCACTAATTTAAGACTCTTTAAGTCCACAATTTAATTTTTTTTGTCAATTTTAATGAAATTTATTTTTTGTCATATGAAATAACTATTATTTCCTATTAAAAAATTCACTAATAAAAAAAAATATAGAAATAAAATCGTGATTTCACTTTAGCTCCTTAAGCAGCCTAGCTACACGGTTTGGATGAAAGCCCAGTTGGCTAATCCGTTTAAGGTTTTCCAAACAAATTACAAGTAAAAAAGAAAATTCTCTGCTGTGGTCACCAAGCAAAAGGATTTTGATCAGATTTCACCTTGCTTTTTATATCAATTTTGTTGCAAAAAGGGCAAGGCGGAAGACTGAAGGTTGATAACCTTCTTGGGAATGACCATAATTATAATATCCTTCTTATCTGTTAGGAAATCCCGATCAAGGGGATCTTCAATTGGTCTTTGAGGAGCTCGTTAAAGGGGGATTTATGGAAAGGATCTACATAAGTGGCGGAACTAAGATTGAAATTTAAGGGTGTCAAATTTTAAAGGCGAAATGACAAGAAATTTTTTCTTTTCGTAATGCAAAAAATTGTCTTAGAGTTACAATGTCGAAAATTAAGGATTAAAAGCATTAAAAATATTAGCATACATGTACCATATTATATACTGCAACTGAAAGGTAACAATTGTATCCAACAATTTTGCATCTTTTGAAATTGTTGCAAAATGGCTTCCTTCTTAATAGTTTTAAAAACTTCTTATTCGATGTACACTACCATACAATTATTCATCCAGTCATCTCTCATTCTATTACGCAAATTACTCTTAATGATCTTCATCGTGGAAAACACTCTTTCAAATTAATATAAAAAAATAAAATGTTTGCCGTGCATAACCTATTTTGGTCATACAAAAACTTAATTAAGATCGAAATAATTTTTTTTGTTTTGTTATTAATAAGTTATTTGGACGTAAATTAAATTTGGAAATGTTTTGGAATTAAAAATCGACTTGAAGGTTTTGTTCATACAAAATGTTTTGTTATTAATATGTTATTTGGCCTTGGTCCATGTTCAGCTCTAGAAAATACCATCTTAGATGTAAAGAAGACTACTCAGAATGGCCCGAAGGAAGGCAAGGAAGTTACATGCCTACAAAACCCAAATTCTAGTGATGTAGTTGCACTAGAGGCCAATGTAATATGTTATGAGACTACTGAATCACAGTCTTATGAGGAGCTCAAAATTTATGATGACTCTTCAAATTTTCTTGACAAAAAGGGACTGAGCCTAAGGGTATCGAGCCCATGCCGCATAAATTAAAGTGCTACTGGTTATAGTTGGCTTGGGCCTAATAGATATTACTGATCTACATATACTTCTTTGACACGTGGACTAAGGCTATGTTTGGATAGTATTTCAAAACGTTTTCAAACACTTCTCATATCTACTTTGTTATCGATTCCAATACCTTTTCACCAATTTCAATAACCTTTTATAAATTTTAATAACTTTTAATATATTTTTTATCAATATTAAGTGAATCTACGTTACTTCTAAAAAAAAATACAAATATAAAAAATTATTTTAAAATGTAAAACAAACATAACTCAGTGATGAGAGGTCATATCGATTTCAAGATTCTCTTGGGATAAAATTCCAAACAAAAGAATCTTGAAATTTGGTTACCTTCTTTCTACTGTCGCTGATTGTCTCTCACTTACCCATAATAACAAACACTTGATTATCTCTCTCCTCTCGTCTTCCTTCCAGTTGAAATTTTTCTAACTCTACAGTCTACTATGGCTGCTACCCCTCCACCGGCTGAAAATCAATCCCAAGGCCGCCCGCATGTCCTAGTGCTGAATCTACTACCTATCTTCAAAATTTCCTCGGACTCCGACGCTTTCTCTGAAAAGTTCCATCTCCTAAAAGCATGGGAGTCCCCGCTCCCTCTCGATCAATTCTTGACCACCCATGCGCGGTCCGTCCAGGCCATACTGTGCTCTGGCATCGGCCCTCCCATCACGGCAGACATCATACGGCTGCTCCCGTCCATCAGGCTTATCGTCACAACCAGCGCCGGTCTAAACCACATCGACGTTACCGAGTGCCGGCGGCGTGGAATCTCTATAGCCAATGCTGGAGATGCGTTCTCCGAGGATGTTGCGGACATGGCGGTGGGCCTGCTGATTGATGTGCTGAGAAAGGTTTCGGCTTCTGATCGGTACGTGAGACAAGGGCTTTGGCCTATGAAGGGGGAATACCCACTTGGGTCTAAGGTCTTTTCTCTAAACTCTAACCTCTATATGTTCTCTTCAATGTTCTCTTCCAATTATAATTATATTTGGTATGCTTAAGCTATCCAATCTATCAACCTGCAATTGTTTTGCTTTGTTTATGTTTTCGATTCTCTATCTCAATTTTACGGCTTTTTGTTTTGGGCAGTTTAATTTTACGCGTTTATGTTTTTTTTTTTCTTTTCTGGGCAGTTTATGTATTGGTTGGTTTGAAAATGAATGACTTCTATCCTACGCTTTGGTTATGACTGGTAATTACAGTTAGGAGGCAAACGAATCGGAATAATTGGATTAGGACGCATAGGCTTCCAGGTGGCAAAAAGGCTTGAGGCCTTCGGTTGCAGCATCTTATACAACTCGAGAAAGAGGAAGGACTTTGTGTCATACCCTTTCTATACGAGTCTCTGTGAACTTGCGGCTAACAGCGATGTCCTTATCATATGTTGTGGATTGACTGAGGAAACCCGTCACATGATTGATAGGGAAGTCCTATTGGCATTGGGGAAGGAAGGAGTCATCATCAATATTGGACGTGGAGCTATTATTGATGAGACGGAATTGGTGCGGTGTTTGGTGCAAGGAGAGATTGGAGGCGCTGGTTTGGATGTGTTTGAGAATGAGCCTAATGTTCCCATAGAGTTCTTTGAGTTGGATAATGTTGTGTTGTCACCTCATCTAGCTGTCTTTACACCAGAGTCTTTCAAGGCTCTGTGTGATATATTGATCGGGAACTTGGAAGCTTTCTTTTCGGACAAACCCTTGCTCTCTCCAGTCATGGATGAATGAATTATGGACCTTATTTGCAGCTGATTATGATTTGTGTCAAAGAATATAAATTGGTCATTGCTACAGTTCTTTTATGTTGTTAATTCTCATCGTATGATGTTTGTGCAAATTTCCTGGACTAGATTCAGAAGACCATTGGAATTTGTTCGGCAGCATTTGCTTTTCTGCCGGTGTCATGAATGTGGCTTGATCTGCCTATGAAATAATGGTGAAGGTAGAGGGTTATGTAACTTATATTCGTGCCTCATGAGGGAGACACTCTTCTACTCTTGTTTTGATAGTATTTTGTGGTTGTTGAGGGAAAACTAAAATGGTACCACTCTTAGATGAATGGATTCCAGCAATGGGGAAGAAATGAATATTGTCTACAGAGCCTGTAGGGCTATATTTGATGAGAAGGAAGTAATTGCTTTAGTGTTTAGTGCATTGCGAGATTGAAGGGGCTTGTTTGGATGTTGAGCTCTCACTATATGGCTGTCTTTTTCATTGGAATATTTTAGAGCTCCTGCTTGAAAGATTAATTTCAAATCATTTATTAGGAGTATCATCTTATGCAGTTTGTGACAGGAATAAAGTTTGTTTTTTGGTTAAACGCAGGAATAAAGTTTTTAATAGAGTACTGATATGTAAAATATTCTATGCAGTGCAGGAACTCATGATTGAGATGTGAATATACTGAGTTATGTTCTTCTGTAGCAAATTTACTGAGATAAGTTTTAGGGATAAATGCATTGCGCATCTTTAGCTATAAACAGGGACGAAGTTAGGATTAGATATTAGGGGGTCAGTTACACAAAAATTATTTTTTGGAGGCCAAAATGTAAAAACAGTAAAAATTATTGACAATTTTTTTTCCCTAAATAATTTTTTTTTTCACTGTTTTTTGGGGGCTGGGGGCCATGGTTGGTTCCCTAACTACAGAGGTTTTGACACTTTGCACTTTTAGAATCTCGACACTTTGTACTTCAAATTATTAATTTTGTCATATTAAACAATATTGATTTTAGACACTTTATGCGTTATGTTAAATTTTTTTTGTCAATTTTAATGTAAAATATATTTTTTTTCATATGAAAGAATTATTTTTCCCTCACAACAATATCATTATTAAAACAAAAGAGAATAAATCGTTATTTTACCGCTCAAAAAATTAAATTTTAACAAGATGTATCTATCCCTAAAACATAATATGTATACGTTATTTCTATCGATGTTTTATGTTGTAGCTGAGCGGAATGGGTCGTCCGCCCTTTTTGGAGGGTTCAATATGGACCAGAAAAGGCCTCCCGACACGTTCCCCATTCCATGGGCCCAGATGCGAAGCGTGTCAGCCAGGAAAGGCCGCGCGGCAATTTCTGCATTTCATGAGCCCTGATGGTAGCACTGTGTGACTGTGAGCCTGTGAGGGAACCGTTTCTCCGAAGTCAGAAGCATACCTACCCTGCTGACATGTTTCAGGCTTCAGCAGGATTTTCTTTCCCCGAGCCTATAACATTTAGCGAAACGAGGGAACTCAAGTCGAGTTCAAAAATTGCCATTTCCCTTCTAGCCTTCCAGGCTGTCTTGAAATGCTTAATTTTCAACCCAAAAAAAAAACAAAACAAAACAAAAGAGATCTACGCACATATAGTTATAGATTTTCTTTGTTACAAAAAATAAAAGTTCATATATTTTTAGAAAGGCAGCTATATTCTTAATCTTTCAATAATACTCATGTCATTTCCAATCACATTGTATTTATTAGAGTTAATTACACTTTGCGCCCGCATAATTTGGAGTCTTTGACACTTTGCACCCTGTTTTTTTAATTTTGAGACATTTCACTCATGTGGTTTTAGGTTCTTAACACTTTGCAAATCTTGTTAATTTAGCCGTTATTTCGAACGTCAAAGTTAACCATATTGACAGGATCCACAGTGAAGACCACGGCCTGGACTACCACGAGTGGGAAGATGAGGGGCAAGAGGCGGCGCCAGTGACCGACCAGTGCCCTCTTGACACGCCCCGAGCACGCACTATCGAAACAGAACAAGGCCGACCAACCAGGACAGCCAAAGCCGGCTGATCGATCGGGGCCGGCCAGGAAGGCTGACCGACGAAGGCAGCCAAAGCAGGCTGACTGACTAGGACCGCCTAGGTAGGCTGACCGACCAGGGCAGCCAAAGCAGACTGACCGACCAGGGCAGCCAAATCATGTCGACCGACCAAGACAGCCCAGACATGCTGACCGACCAAGAGCCCAACGATACTTATGCCCGGCATGCCAACTAGCCAGTCGCAGAAAGATCAGGACCAGCTCGAAGCGTAGTGGCAGCGCGACCACGTTTTTTATGGAAATATCTTCCGTGATTGGTTTCCTTTCTTGAGCGATACGATGAATCGTATCTTCTAGATTAAGGCATTTCTCCGAAAGTCTAGAATATTATCTTTCCTTTTTGAGTTCGGTTTATTAGGCATGTTATATCAAATCTACTTAATCGACGAGATTAATTCCTAAAGATCGGTGATTTAATTCAGATTTGAGTTGATTCCAGTAGGGTTTGTAAGCACCTAAGGATGTCTATATAAACACCCTTAGGTGCATTAGTGAGGGGATATCGAGAATAGTAGAGTCTTGGAGAGCCTGAGTGCTTTTCAGGGAGTGTTTTGGCCGAGCATAGGCACGTATATACTAAGTCGGTGTCAGGGCTAATAACCTTGTCGCTTGGGATTCATTCTAGGCTAATAACCTAGTTTGGGTACTCGTTCTTGGGCTAATTAACCCTTGATCGGGATTGTTCTTGTGTTCTTGTGGTTCTTGGGCTAATTAACCCTTAACCACGTTCTTCGTCTTCGTAATAATATCTCGAGTGTTCTCCATTTGTGTTGTTAGATCCTATATTTCAGCTCGTGTGTTGCTAAGAATGGTTTAGGAGGATCGATTGGCGTGATCGCGTTCGAATCACTTAGTGGGAGTTGGCGTTGTCGTGGCGACTTAGACCGGGGTCCCTAACACATATGCAGAACACGTGATTGACTTTTTGAGTGCAAAGTGTCTCAAAAATAAAAGAACAGGATGTAAAGTGTCAGACCCCCAAACCATGTGGATGCAAATTGTAATTAACCATTTTTGAATATTGAGGGCAAAATGGGGAAGTGAGCCTAACTTTTCTGTTCAAAGTAATGGATAATAGACAGCAGGATACAAAGTGTCAAGACTCTCAAACCACATAGGTGAAATGTTTCAAAATTGAAAGAACGAGTTGCAAAGTGTCAGAATCCTAAGGGTGAGAATTTTATTCGATTGGTACCGAAATTCCGGTACTGGAATCGGATCCCAAATATAGAAAATTTCAAAACTGAATACAGCCGAAAATTCCGGCGGAAATGCCAGAATTTTCTGTTCTGCCATTTTTTTTAAAAATGTTTGTTTTTGTTTTTTTTAAAATAGGTGACCGGGTCGTTTTGACCCAAGTCATCCGAGGGAGACTTTAATTCTAAACTTCTTTTTCAAAATGACCCAGCCTTCAGCGCCGCTGCACCCAGCCCTCACCCTCCAGCCTCCGTCCGTCCTCCTTTCCAAAATCTCTCTCCCTCTCCCTCTCCCTCTCTCTTGCGGGTTACTGTAAAACACTCAAATCTAAGTCGTGGGTAGCTGTAAAACACTTAAATCATCTTAGAATTGTTGTTCCTGTTGTTTTAGTCGTGTGTAGTTGGCATTTGCATGGATTTTTGAAGAAACGGGAAATGTAGCTTGAAGCGGCTTTCTTCTCGAGCATTTTCTGCCGTTGGGCTGCCGCCTATTGAAGGTTAATTCTTTGTTGATCTTACCATGTTGATCCTGAATGTGGATGATATTTCACGGAGATCCACAGCATAAGTGAAATAATTCCCACATGATGTAGGTTGTGTAGGGATGTCACCAACTTGGCCGAATGAGGAATTTTGATTATGATGGTTAGTGCTTTATCCACATTCATGCATTTTTCTCTCTCTCTCTCTCTCTCTCCCTCGACTTTAACTCTGTTGGGTTTGAATATGATAATTTCATAGAATGATTCGGTTGATGGGTTTTGAGTTGGATGTGTAACATGTTTTTGATAAAATGCTGCATAGAAATGTTGTGAAAATGAGAGATAATGGCTATGCTGAAAATGGGGGATAATGGAACCAGAATTTTTGAATTCTGTTTTTGGAAATTCCAGTAAGTACGGGAATCGGAACCGAAATAGGTATTTCCGATTCCGTCTGTTCCGGTACTTATCCTTACAGGATCCCCAAACTATGTGGGTGCAAAATGTAGTTAACCCTATTTATTATAATCCGTGATAAAAAGAACATTTGTAATGCACCTAAAAATAAAACCACTACGGTATCAATATTACTTCTATATTATATATAGTATACATAACCCATGTACAATATCGTTAGATGCGGAGAAAAAGTCAACGGGGCAGTGGGGGTCATGACCCTCCAAACCCTCCAAATTATGTAAAAAATCAGCCTATGTTTAAGGCCCTTTTAATGTTTTTTTTTTTGACACTTTTTTTTTTTATTCATTTTGCTCTCCAAAATATGATTATATGCAATTGATCCCCCTAATAGTTCATTCCTGAGGAATTAAGGGGAAGAACACTGTTGTGTACGCATATATATATATATATATATATATATATGAGTAGTACGCGTTTATATTTATTTATCTATTTTCCCCTTTTTTTATATTTGAAAAGGGAAAAATGATCTATTTTGGATGCATGCCGAGGTGACATGTTTCAAATTGATAAGGAATATCCTATCCAATAAAGAGTACATTAAGATCTCACTTTGAAAATCAATGAAAATTATATTACGTGTAATTGTAAATTTATTAATAATTTAAGTGCAAATTTCAAAAGACACAGTTATTAGAAGGTGCGAAATGTAATTTTTCTATGTATAAATTCCTATCAAGGCCTCGCCAAATAGAAAAACAAGAAAGTGTTATACATTCAAAACGCTAAAAGCCAATGCGGTTATATATAAGCGCTTGATGTTGAAAAAACACACTAAAATGAAATCATGATTATGTAAAGCAAGCACATAGGAAAATGAAATGCTGAGATCTCGACGGAATCACAGCTTGATTAATCCCTTATTGTTCTTAGGCAATTCATTAGGTCCAATCAATCTTTCTCTTACCAAATAAAACAATGTTGGCCAAAGTCGAATGAAAAAGACGTGGAAGTTTCACTGGCTGTTGGAGGTTGGGGCTTCACGTGGGTCATTAGCCAACGCCTAATTTATGATATTTTCTCACCTCATAGCTAGTAAGCATCACAATATTCTTGTCAGAATTGCTTTCTGAAAGCAAACTGGCTTCTTATCCAATTAAGATCACGTCTAAATTAAGCCTTAATTAATTAGGCTAAATGACGGCACCAGTACTACTGATCGATATGCCAAGCACTCCCCAGAAAATATCAATAGCTATATATTCTTCCTTATTATAATCTTCTCTGCTTTCCGACATGCGCGTATTGACATCTATTAGGATAAGTTTAGCCACGGGGCACAGCCATACTGAGTCCATATCACATCTAATTGGTCAGATCATAAGCTATTAGTGTCAGAGTTAAGTCATGTTGGTAAAATTCTGTGTCAAAAGTAAGTCCAATTGAGTTGTAATCTTGTTATGATTCAAGCTCTGAGCTGAAGATGATGATCAAAAGTTGTTGGCGGGCTTCGTGCTTGCCTAGTGCTCAAGGCAAGTGGTTAGAGAGAATTTGGCTTGCCTTTAGCTTGAGTCAGATGGTCGTAGCAAGTTTGACTTGATCTTTGCTTGATATTATGTAGCCGTTCGAACGAATTTCTTCACTGTCCCAAAAACGTGATTTGGGAGGCGACGTGCCACATCCGTGCCAAAAGTTTGTTGAGGATGGTCTTACTGGCATGGTTGTCTCCACGGTCGCTAAATTGAGAGGTTGACATCTAGCCCTAAGGAGGCCGAAATGAACATCTTATGAACCTTCATTGAGAGAGAGAGAAAACTCATTTTTAGATCCAAATCCAAAAACCTTAAGATTTTTCTCTTGTCCACTAATCACCTTGAAACCAACCTTCCTTGTTGAAGCATTCAGAATGCTAGAGGAGTTTGGCTGTCGAAGTTCCAGTGTTGAAGAACGAGATCGTTCGTAAAGCGTCTATAAGAAGAGCTTTAGAGGTTTGAGGTTGTTTCCACATGGTGCGGGTTTGAGTAGGATAATTCGGACTATCATATCGGGATTGTTAGAGTCAGCAAAGAGGTTTGCAATATTTGAATCACCATTTGTAAAGTTTCTCTTCTTAGTAGATTTTAAGTGGTGCTGATAATCCAAAGTGAGTTTTCTTTTGATGAGTTCTTCAAAAGTTTTTCACTTCATCAACAAAATATCATCTCTTTATGTGATTCATGTTTGATCTAGACGACTAGACCGGAAAATTTTAGAACGTGTTCTAAAATTGTTATAGTAATTTTCAACTAGTGGATAAAATACCTAACTAGCTATTCATCCCTTTTAATTATTGTTTGGATCTAACCGGGGATTTTTTTCAGAAGCAACCACAGTGCGAGTGCAAACCAAAGCATATTGAACAGAACGAATAAGGTGAGGAGTACAGGGAAAACACTGCAAAAAAGAAAAGAAGAGCATGCATGTATGATATACTTGATAGTAATATGGCGAACTAACTTCTTGTTTGATCACTATAAGTTGGAGAATTAATGGAGAGGTTGCGCATGCCCCACCCACTTTTGCTACTGTCCAGCGTTTTGCTCGATACATCTGTCCTATATGTAAAACCATTAAGGTCTTCCTGCATATATATTCTAATGACGAAAAAGTTCAGATATGGGTGGTTTCATCTATATTGGCCGTACAAGAGATATTTGTGGAAGTTTCTCGTAACTGGTCGGAGAAGTTAAAGGACGAAAGTATGGGTGCTCCGGTGGTGCTAGCTCATGATGCTAGCTAGGTCTTATCCTTTCTTCTGCTACCAACACGACAAAATTAAGTTCGATACGATAAGAAGCTCCATATAGTGGGAAAGACGTTCATAATTTCAATGGGATTGGTCGAGTATGGAGGTGACCTTTTACTTTGATCTCGGTCCACAAGAAGTACTGGCAAAAAAATTGATGAAGAAAGGCATGCTCAATGAAAGTCGTAAGCTTTATTTCCATGTACGGAAGGAGTACTCCATAGATATATGGTGTACTTTCTACACAGTTGAAGGTCAAAGTCTGGTAATGATGTTGAATATTGATGGGGAACATTAACCTTTTGAGCAACTCTAGTTTATTAACTGTTCGAAAAGTCAAGCATAGGTGTTTATATCGATCGAGATTTCATCAGGCTTTCCTAAGCAAATCACCGGAAAAGATCATTAATTAATAATTAGTAGATTAATTAAACTGATCAATCATCTAGAGCTGATGAGGGATTAGGATCAATGCCCTTTCAACTCATCAAAGTGGAATCTGAACTAATTGTCGTGAAGAAGAACAAGATTAATTACATAAATAGATCTGGTTTTCTTATTCTTAAGCTAGTATTTGCAGGGCCAATATTACAGCAAAATCTTCTGATACTGATCGGGATTTAATCCAATAAGAATCTCACTGTGGATATTGGAGACTTCTCTTACGTGTGCAAATAGAGAAAGTGGAAATCTATTATAATATATGCTGAAGACAAAATATATATTTAAAGGATCATTTACAACTTATTAATGTTGTTATATATGTATAAGATACATAATATTGTGGCCGAAGTCTTAACATATTTGAATGAAATTGGATCGACTTTTCTCTTGTTTGAAAAGGTGCTCTCGAGAGGATGTTAATTTCCGTACAATCATCGTGTTAACCTAATTCAGAAAAAGGAAACTCCTCTAATACACATGTCGAATCAACGTTTTGAGCAAAGCTCAGGGGAACATAATTGTCCAAGCACCATTTGCCAAACCTTTGTCAAGCCTTTCTCTGATTTGCTGATACCCATGTCTTCCATTACTCCAAGTGAATTGAGGGCCCACGGTGCCTACATCGACTAGGCCATTGCGCATCCTAAAATTAAAGAAACCATCCGAAGAGGAGGAGGCAAAAGGTCTGCCCCCCACTTCTCTTGTTGCCCGGAAATAGCGTTGAAATCTCCCATGACCAACAAAGGACCACCAAAAGCATCACCCACAGTAGTCAGCTCCTCCCAAAATTCATCCTTCTTCTGCGGGTCACAAGGGCTATGAATGAAAGAAAGAGCCCATGGATGCGAAGTCAGTTCACCGGACAAAATGATACTGATCAAGTACTCCTTCCTAACCATGAGATCGAAATTTACACCTCTACGCCATGCAAAAATAATTCCACCACGAAGTCCCATTGCCTGAACCTCAATTGAATCTGAAAACCCCAAACAAGCCAATATACCCGTTGCATTTGAAATCTTAGTCTGCACTATGCATAGACAATCCGGGTTTGATTGTCTAAGCATTGCCCGAAGAGTTCAAATTGTTCGAGGATTGGGCAATGCCTCGACAATTCCAGAATAGCACTCTCATGGAGCTGGTAGGGGCATGGTTTGGCCCACCTCCTCAGCCTCAAAATAGAGCAAAGAATCCAACCCCCATTAGAAATTGAGTGCGGGAGCTCAATGGGGGTTGGATTCTTTGCTTGATTCTGAGGTTGAGGAGGCGGGCCAAACCATGCCCCTACCAGCTCCATGAGAGTGCTATTCTGGAATTGTCGAGGCATTGCCCAATCCTCGACAATTCGAACTCTTCGGGCAATGCTTAGACAATCAAACCCGGATTGTCTATGCATAGTGCAGACTAAGATTTCAATGCAACGGGTATATTGGCTCGTCTGGGGTTTTCAGATTCAATTGAGGTCCAGGCAATGGGACTTCGTGGTGGAATTATTTTTGCATGGCGTAGAGGTGTAGATTTCGATCTCGTGGTTAGGAAGGAGCACTTGATCAGTATCATTTTTTCCGGTGAACTGACTTCGCATCCATGGGCTCTTTCTTTCATTCACAGCCCTTGTGACCCGCAGAAGAAGGATGAATTTTGGGAGGAGCTGACTACTGTGGGTGATGCTTTTGGTGGTCCTTTGTTGGTCATGGGAGATTTCAACGCTATTTTCGGGCAACAAGAGAAGTGGGGGCAGACCTTTTGCCTCCTCCTCTTCGGATGGTTTCTTTAATTTTAGGATGCGCAATGGCCTAGTCGATGTAGGCACGTGGGCCCTCAATTCACTTGGAGTAATGGAAGACATGGGTATCAGCAAATCAGAGAAAGGCTTGACAAAGGTTTGGCAAATGGCGGTTGGACAATTATGTTCCCCTGAGCTTTGCTCAAAACGTTGCCTCAATATGCTTCGGACCATGCACCTATTTTGTTGGAGACTTGTGGCGTGGTGGGTACTGGTCCTAAGCCGTTTCGATTTACGGCTTGTTGGATTAAGGACAAGCGCAACAACTTGGTGGTGGAAAGGGCTTGGAACAAATATATTTGGGGGTTAGCCTCCTTTCGTTTGGTGTAGCGACTTAAATCGGCAAAACTAGCGCTTAGCAAGTGGAACAAAGAAATTTTTGGCTCGGTGCAGTCTAAAATCAAGCTTCTTATAGATCAGTTGGAGTATGTTCAACGTTAGGTGCCTTCTGATTTAGGTTGGGAAGCAGAGAAAAGACTCGAAGCTGATATTATGGAGGCTCTCAGGGTGGAGGAAAGTTTTTGGAAACAGAAATCTCGGATTTCCTGGCTGACTACAAACAATTTAAATACTCGGTATTTCCATCTCTCCACTATTATTTGTAGATGACGAAATAGCATTGATGCCTTAAAAAATGCGAACAGTGTTTGGGTCCACAATAGGGAGGAGTTAGGCGACATTGCAGTGGGGTACTTTCAGCAATTGTATACATCATCTCGGCCTGTTTTTAATGGTGAACTTGCAGATTTGATTTTGCCGACTATTATCGAAGAGCAGAACACGACCCTCTGCGGTTTACCTTATATTGAAGAGATTAAATCGGCAGTCTTTCAACTCGGGGCTCACAAGGCATCGGGCCCGGATGGGATGTCGGCGTTATTTTTCCATCATTACTAGAGAACGGTAGGACAGGCGTTGGTCGATATGGTTCTTCATTTTTTCCAGTCTGGGTACCTTTTGAAGCAACTCAACCATAGTTTCATTGTTTTGCTACCCAAGGTGGATCACCCGAGTAAAATTGAACAATATCGGCGAATCTGCCTCTGTAATGTTGCTTATAAGGTGATTGCAAAAATTTTATCGGGGTGATTGAAAGGAGTTCTGGATTCTCTTATTTCTCCTTTTCAAGCTGCTTTCGTGCCCGGGAGAAACATTTAGGAGAATGCGATTATTGGGCAGGAAGTGCTACATACTATGAAGGCGAAGAGGGGGCGTAAAGGTTTGACAGCTTTGAAATTAGATATAGAGAAGGCTTACGATCGCATGGAATGAGATTTCATTCTTCGGGTGTTGCGGGGATTCGGGTTCATAGACCAATGGGTAGGTGGATCGAATAGTGTATTACCACTGTGTCATTTTCGGCTTTGTTGAATGGTTCTCCCTTTGGTTTCTTCAAACCCGGACGAGGATTGCGACAAGGTGACCCACTCTCACCTTTCCTCTTCATCTTGGGCTCGGAAGTTCTATCTCGGATGCTGAGTAGTGCAGAAAACTGTGGACTCATTCATGGCATCAAGGTGTCACAACAAGCCCCGTCTCTTTCCCATTTATTGTTTGTCGATGACATTATGATCTTTAGCCAGGCAAACAATAGAGAAGTTGGACATATCTTTGCTGTGCTGGAGGAATATTCGCGCCTCTCAGGTCAAAAAATCAATAGAGGTAAATCTGCCATTTTCTGTAGTAGAAACACCCATCTGGAAGTGGTTTGTGGTATGTGTAGCACCCTTGGTATCAAGAATATGGATTTGAGCAGTAAATACTTGAGGTTACCTTTGTTTATTGGGCGATCTAAAAAGAGAGCCTTTAAGGATGTCAAAGAAAAAGTATTTACCAAGGTTGCAGGTTGGAAGATGTGATCACTCTCTCAGGCGGGGAGGACAACCCTCATCAAGGTTGTGGCTACTGCAATGCCGCTCTATTGTATGTCGATTTTTCTTCTCCCCAAAGGCTGGTGTATGGAGATTGATCGATTATTAAAAGACTTTTGGTGGGGCTTTCCCCCTCACAAGAAACGAAATTTTACTCCTTGGGCATGGGATGATATTTGCCTACCAAAAGAGGTGGGTGGGCTCGGAATGCGTAAGATGTATGAAACCAATCTTGCTTTGGTGGCAAAATTGGGGTGGAAATTCTATAGTTCCTCGGACAGCTTATGGGTGAAGTTGACTAAGTTCAAGTATCCCAACCAAACCCCTTTAAGTTCTTCTAGCTTTACTCTTCAAGGCTCGGTGATTTGGAGAGGTATTTTACAATCAGCCCTTCTCCTACGCTCTGGACTCTGCCTACAGCCAAGAAATGGTCGTTTAGTTCACTTACAGGGGGACCCGTGGCTTCCTGGAGGGGTTGAGTGTAAGCCCGAGTGGAGGGATGGGCACTTCTTGCCCCAAATATCTGATTTGTCTCTGATTTGGTGCTAGATTTTGAAGACAGATGGAATGAGGCTCTCATTTGTCATCTATTTTCGGATAATTCGGCCAGAGATATTTTAAGGATGCAGGTTCCGAGACAAGAGCTAGAAGATCGGTGGATTTGGACTAAGGAACCGGATGGTAAGTGCTCGATGAAGTCAGTGGTATGTGCTGCGCAGTACACTAGAGCTTTGGGTAGCCTAGACTTGACTTCTGTCCCGTGGAGCAGTCTCTGGAAATTAAAGTTACAAGATCGGTTGAAACTAATGCTGTGGAAGGTGGTCGTGGGTGCGCTAAAATCTAGAGGGCTTCTGGGGAGGATTTTACAGTGTGAAGAAGATGAGAATTTCTAATGCCCGTTTTGCAAGCAGTCCCCGGAAGACACCCTTCATTTGTTACTCTATTGCAGTGTGGCTTGCATTTCATGGCGGGAGTCTCCATGGGCTGTGCAGATGGACACTTTACATTTTCAATCTCCAACGGCTTTTATTTCTGCTATTCTCCAAGCTGATAGAGTTTTTAATATAGCTGCTGGCCATTTGAAGGCATTTATCCTTAATGTAACAATTGTCTTGGATAGCCTATGGCTTACCCATAACAAGGTCTTACACGAGGATGCTTAAGTGGATACGAGGGTCCTAATTTCTCTGATTCGACGGCGGTATTTTGAACACGCTCATGCATGGTTGGTGGAAGGGCAAGGTGCTCGGCTACGCTGGTTTCCTCTTGGTGGTAGTAGGTTGAAATGTAATTCGGATGTGGCTATCTGTCCTAATAGGTCTTACATAGCTATCTCGATTCGAGATTCTCTCAATTCCCTCTTTATTGATATACACGGAACGCTTTGCTGCTATGGACCTGCTGGTTGGTGAAGCTTTGGCAATGGTAGAGGCGATGCAGTTGGCACGGAGGAACAATTGGATTTGCGTTGACTTTGAAAGTGACTCTATGATTCTTTGCAAGGAAGTCTTGTCTGCTGATCGCACATGTTGCTGGGCTATTGAAGACTCCGTGGATCGGATCAGAAGAGATCTCGCGGAGTTTCAGGAGTGGAAGATTGCTTGGGTGTCGCGGAAGTGTAATCGATTAGCCCATATGCTTGCTAAATGGGCGGCTAGTTGTAATTTGGTTGATTTTATTCCTATTTCTTTTATCCCCGAGTATATCCGGGATTGTGATATACTATCTCATTTTTCTTTTCAGTAATCAGAAGTTCTTTTCTTAGCAAAAAAGAATTGAACGTACATTCTTTTGAACAAAATGGAAAGTTTAGGGGTGCTACTGGACCCCACTAATTAGGCCCTTTATTCCTCCAAAATGCTTCCTTCAGTTACATGATTCTCTCCAGCACTAGCACACTAACAGCCAGAACTACAAAGGGGGCCTCATTTTTGGTGTTTCTGTCAACTTTTTCCTCGTAGACCCACCAAAAGCACCAATTCCCTTCCCTCACGTATCTGTCATTCTCTCCGTCACTTCCATGTCAACCGAACGGGTAAAGGACAGTTCAAGATCATTGTTTTAATTAGTTTTCTGGGATACCCTCATGATTCAGTTGATGCCACTTTGAGAAGGCCTCAAGGGTTTTCGTGTCGGCCCGGTAATGCTTCTGTGTGAATTCGAGTAAAGCTGGCCATCTGAAGTCTGGATATCTTCTTGGATTTTCAGAGTTAATCAAGCTTCTTGGTGGAGAGACCACCTTGTCCCCACTTGGGCATAAAAAGAACGCAAGAGATTTCCTCACCGCACGGTTGTTCACCACTGCTCTATGCAAGCAACTCTTGTAAATCCCATTTGATAGAGCCTGAAAGATTATGTAGCCTCCATTACTTACAAGTTTCAAGCTCAAAGTCGCAATACACTATATACTTGGCACATGAAAATTGAATGGTTCAATTGAGTAAATAGTACGTAAACAAGTCCATCATCTTCAACGGAGCATCCAAAGAAGTACGCAACATAATCAAAACAAAAGATTATGGCTGTTATCATGAATAGCTTCATCTATCTGCAATGAGTGATTTGTCCGTACAACGGTGCTTGCGTGACAACGAGATACGGACATTGCAAAAAATTAGTTTTTATGCTACAAAAATGAAGGTTGATGACCTCACCATGAATGTGTCGCCAATATTGACAACAAAAGCATCCGAGTTGGGACTAATGAAGTGCCATTTATCATCTACAAACACTTGAAGGCCGCCAACTTGGTCTTGATGAAGGATTGTTAAAGACGTAGGATCGCAATGTGGCCCCGTTCCTAGAGTTAGATCTGGTTTTTGGCATATTGGGTAGGAGTTCAGTCGCATTATTGAATCGTGTCCCTCAAAGAACTCTCTGAAATACTTTGGGCCAACGCCTAGGCTGATTCCGAGAAGCTCCATTATCCCAAGGGAGAGCGTGCTCATTGCTTCACAATATTCCTGGAACAAGCTCCTATATGCAAACAAAGTGGTAGGTTGTAAGAGAAAGCAAAACAGATTGCTAAGACTAGTCTGAACGAAATAGAAAAACTCGTGGCAAACCGAACTGAGAACATGCAATATATTAATAACCAAACACGCCCTTCTATTTTGCCTAGATTCCTACCCGAAGTCTCTAAAATCTGCTCCCATCACATTCACGACATATTCCTCGACAACTTTTGAGGGGGGATGACTGGCACAATATCGGAAAGAAAGTGTCTCCTTCCATGGAAGCTTGGAGGAGAACCTGCCAGTAAAGCTACTAGCATACCCACAGTGATCACCAATCTTTCTCTGAGCCCTTTGCTTTTCCCAGATTTGCATGCCGAAAAATCCTTCCATGTACTCGTGTGCCTTAGCTATAAGTCTCGAATCTACGCCATGATTTATAACTGGGAAGAAGCCGTGCTTCGTGCATGCCTCATTGACCAACCGAGAAGCATTTGAAACTCCTTGTGGGTCTCCAGAGAGGAAGCCCTTCATGTCGATAGAGGGAAAAAGAAGTTCTGGCAACTCAGCGCATGCTTTTTCATGGTCAGGCCATATGAATCGAGATGGTATGTTCGATTCATACTGAAGAATCGATACATCAAAAACCAGTGTTTTTGGTTCATATTCACGCGGTTTTGTTTTGTATACCGAAGGAGGATGCATTAGCATGTTTGAAGTCCGAAAAATTGGTAGAGAGTTCATGAAGAGGAAAAGGAGAAAAGAGAGTTCACTAAGAGGAGGTGGGAAGGAATTGGGGAGACAAGGTTGTATTTATAGTCGAGTTAGAAAAAACATGTACGAGAGAGTACGAGAAAGAGAGAGGGGAGACAGAGAAAAGAGAAATGCTGCTGTCATGATTTTTTTTTTTTGAATTTAATATCAGCGTAGAAGATTATATCTTGTTTTTGAAAAATCTTGAAGAAAAGATTGGGGGTTGAAAATTTGTCGGGTTCTTGCCAAGTTAAATTAAGTGAGTAGGTCGATATTCTTTCGCTTGGACCGAGAATAATTCAAGGCGCCGGTTCTGATCATTTTCTGATAATGGTATCTTGAAGGAGAGGGTCTATATATGTGCAAGATGATTTTGGAGACCTGCGAGGACAAAGCTAGGCTCTCTTTTGGGATCCCAATACCCACCGAACATATCCTCATGAGGTTTGCATATAAAGGACCCGTGTGCTAAGAGCATTGTTGTCCTCGGATACAAGGATCTAAATATCTCACCAACCAACCAAAATCTAGCCACATGAGCTTATGTGCTATTCTTCATATTAAAATTAGATCAGCCATCTCCTAATGGTAACATTTGGAAATCTCTCTCCAGTACCGGGGTCTTGGCTTAGCTGTACTTGCTGAAACGGAGGAAAAGTTTTATAATTTGAAGTTCGATTTCAAGGCGAAACATGAGGATAGCTAAGGATCTTTTTCGTGGCTGTATTCCTTCCATTTTTTTCTGTAGAAAGCACGTACACTTGTTGTTGCAACAACCAATTAATTAAAGCGTGGTGCAAGGACAACAATTCATGATTAATTATGTATTTAATTAGTGTTCACAAATCCTGCAAGGGGGAAGAAGTTTTTAGACATTTAACACAGATCTGGTTAACTCGTCGAGCTTGTTCCCGTGATCATCGAGGACATCAAAAAAGTTCTAGCTGTACAGTGCATGAGCAGTTCAACATGATACGTACGTACACGGCTGGCAAAAGATTTCGCAACATTTTGCAGCCAACTTTTGGATATAACGTTAACGATTAAAGAACTTTTCAAGACAGGGGAAGTGTCATGGATATGGATGGACACTACAGAGGTCCAGATTCGAGGACAAATAAATTTGAGTACTTATGTTACTTAAGGCTGGAGGAAAGTAGGAGTTGTCAAGTTTTGCTTCGACTTCAAACTGGAACGCCCATCCCGTTTGTACGCTGGTTGACCTCAGCAGTTTGATGAGACCATGTGAGGTACCTTCTTTGTCATTTCAATCTGGAAGTACTATTTTTCTGGCGTACGTCTCGACAGGTGATTTACATAGACTATACGGAGTTACGGATCGACCACATATGTTTCTTGTACAAACCTGATCTCATTCATATATTATACTAATTTCAGATCAAACTTACTCCTAACTGTACAGAGAAGAAAGGTATCTATAAGAGAAAATCACAAACTCATAGATAATGCTAAATATCCTAACATATCCAACTATATATAATATGTTATTTTAGACACATAGAAGCGAGGAGTTTGTGTATGATCTCTGAAACATTGAGAAAATAAGAACGCCTACTCGAATCTGTAGATTGGATGGCTTCCTCGCGGAGACATGCATCAGACAAGATTTATCCTATTTTGGCTTGCTATACCTAGAAATATAGTTCGAGATTAGGCCCCGACATGCCCGCCACCTTCTCGTAATCTTAGATGAGCCTTTACACCATCTTCGCATCCCAAAAGTCGATCGGTGACCCACCAATTCAGATGATATATTAATGCAGGACCTTTATCCCCATGGTTAGGATCCTCGGAATATATCATGGGTACGTAGCTAGATTAATGATATTAATTATACATTGAATATAACTTGCGAATAGGTATCTCTTCCTCATTATTAAAGTTACAGTCAAATTTTCTATTTAAGATCTCCATTAATTAGTGGGGTTCTTGCATATTTCTCCAACATAAGTTTGTGGAGAAGATAAATCACCTTATCGGATCCCTTTTTGGAAAGATGATCATTTAATCAGTCGGATCTTGTATTGCGATTTATCATATATAGAAAGTCAAACATCGTGCTGTTTCGACAAAGCATCGATTTAAACGATCTTTTGATTAGGTTAAATGTGTCTTCGTAAAGAACTGTAGAATATCTTCCACGAACACGGTTCATGATCGAATCTTCATCCACTTAATGCGTATCTGTGGATACAAATGCCACCGCTGTGTCAAAAGCTAAACCTCCATGAAAAGATATCACTCTGCGTGTCTTCAAAAAGACTCTGTAATTGGTAACTCACCAATCTGCCAATGACCTTTTTGTACAATAGTACGTTGCAAGTGTCGAGAGATTCGGAGAGCGGAGTTCAAAACCTGGAAGTGTTCGGACACTGATTAGCTAGAGAGTACTGGCACAAAATTCAAAAGAGAGGTTGGTGCATATATAGCAATTTTGAGAAACACACGAGGCACGAGCCAAAGCTGTGCCTACCCAAAAAGAAGCTATGCCTTAAGAGTTGGCACAACAATTACCAGACAACGCAAACATATGCGCTAGCTTCATGGCCAAGAAATTTCAGCAGGGGAAAGTTCCTGCTTTCCTTGACCTATTATATAGTGGAATCGCCCTAATTATTACGAATCGACAGTTTCCGCTGTATCTAAAGAGAAAATCGCAATACGGTTTGATGCAGTTTCTTGCTAATAGAAGCTGCACCCAAGAGATCGACAACCCTCTCAGCGCATGATTTTATTCTTTCGATGAGCTTAGACGTCAGCGGCACATACCACAATTCAGCTTCAAGGGGTTTGATATAAAATTCGAATTAAATAAAATATATTTTAATAAGAGAATAAAATGTGAAGAATGAATTATAATAATTAACAACATATCTGTAACTATATGGAATATCTAACTTGAAAAAGTGTTGGCCATATTTGTGTTATGTCTGAGTCTCAAAAAGATTAGTTAAAACCACAATTGAAGGTGTTTCGAATAACTAATAAAAGTAGGTCGGGATTCTATTATGATAGTACGGTTTCAAGGATGGACGCTTCGGATTTTTTGTTGCAAATGGGGTGCTCTGAGGGCGCCCCGTCAATTAATGAAGGGCATGGGTGTGCGTCTTGCGGTTCGGCTCCTCACAGCTCTGCTGCGCTCCCAATTCCTTTTTATCTCACCCCAATCGTACTGGTTAGACATGTAAAACTAAGGCATGTTTGTTTGGTAAAATTTTAAGAATTTTAATTATGGTGTGAATATTTAGATGATGTTAGAGTTTTATTGGCATGCGTATAGGAGTTGTTGAGTTATATTGATGTTTTTAAAAACAGTAATGTTGAGTTGTATTGGTATGCGTATAGGAGTAATATTGGGATTGTAAGTTTAGAAAATTGAATTCAAATTTTAAAATTTTCATCCAAACAAATATGCCTAAATTGCCCTTAACTTTTTTTTTTTTTTTTTTATAATTTTAAAATTTGCTTATTAATCCCTTTTTATTGCATAATTGTCGTCGGGATGTATTTTCTATTAAGTAACAGGCCGATTTATATGTTATGTTTTGACATTGAAATGTTGAAAGGACTGTAACTTATTATGTCTTCGTATTATTGCAAAATGATAGTGTATGTTGAATAGAGAGAGGTCTTTGGGTGTTTGGATTTGCATAGTGCGACAATGCCATATTTATAATGAGCAGAAAATGCTCATGAGGATCAGGTTTGAAAATCCTGAAAAAAATGCCTTTGGAAAAAGAGATCAAACTTGATGAGCAGAGGGAAAAGAGGCCTCTAAAAACCTATCTGACCACATGGTAAGCATGCTAGACCTGATGAGCCAAGACAAAAGGGCCGATGGAAAACCAGGTCATCCGCCAGAGATTTTTTTTTTTTTTTTTGAGGGAGAGAAGAAAGGGGAGATTTTCGTTATACTAGTCAGACCTATTTCACTTAATTTTACGAGTCTGATCAGTACTAATGGGTGACAAAAAAAAAAAAAAAAAAAGAGGCATGGTGCTCGCCAGGCAGACCGGTGAGAAGCCGTGTTGAGGCGCGCGCCCATGTCTCTGACTCCCTATATAGGTTGCTCTTCTAGGCGAACTCAAGTGGGTGTTTCAGAAGCCCGAGAGAGCAAAGACGATCATGTTCCATTGGAAGATAGAGGAAGAAAAGAGAAGGTTTCAGGTACGCCTGAGCATTCTTGCCACCGGTAATGGTTTAACCGCCACCAGCTACCGATAATTGCTAGTTTTGGCTATTACCGGTGGAGAATGGATTCAGTCCGAGGATAGTCTGTGCAAAGGGTTCAAAGGCACGGTGCATATTTTAAAAAGAATATCCAACGGTTAATATTTGACAGGTCATTTAATGAAACACTTAACACAAAATTGGAGCTTGGCTTGACTTGGCTTAACTAAGCAAATTTTTTCCCCGACTCTCTCTCTCTCGTATTCCTTATGAGTTAAGAAATAGAGAAATCAAGAGAAAGATACACGAGATCTCCTAATTAGTTTTGAGACTATAAAAGCTCTCTATTTTTGGATTCGGCCTTCAGATTTTCATTAACCCTAAGTAGTGGAAATATTGAGATTCTTGATTAATTCCCCATAATCTTTGTGAGCAAAGCATGAGAGAAATGAAAAGAAAGGCAGAGGTGAGTATGTGCGGTCATGGAGAAGGCTAGGTGAGAGGACCATTAATCGACAAAAGGAGTTTTGGGTCCGTGTTTCTTGCCAAGTCGAAGAAATCCAGATCACGGTTCCATTGTTTCCCTTCGTCCATGGCGGTGAAATCGACAGAGGTATCTATTTCGGGTTCACTACAGTAAGGAGAAAGAGGTTCTCGACAACGTCAGAGATTGCCCTTATGTGATTAGCTGCTTTTGGAGAAGAAATGAAAAAAAAAAAAAAAAAAAGGAGAGAGAGAGAGGCTGAAATTGGATTCTTGAAGGAAAATTATCGTAGGATGCTTTGGGTTGAAACCTGAAATTTTAAGATTTAGCGAATAACTGCGGAAGAGAGAAGAAAACGAGAGAGAAAGAGAAGGGGAGACAAAGAAAATGAGACACTTGCCTGAGTTTGATTCGATGTGTAAACTAGAGACACGTGACTGAGTTTGGTTGAGTCGAGTCGAGTCGAGTCAAGCCAAGCCGCAAGTTTGTCTTACATGTCTATGGTTAAATCCTGGCCGTTTCATCTTCTTTTTAAAATCTGCACCGTGCCTTTGCACCCTTTGCATAGACTATCTTCGGACTGAATCAATTTCCATTACTGGTGACCCCGATTGTCTTCTTCTCTCCCTTCCCCCGCCCCCTTTTTCTCTCTCTTTCGAACGTCTCTAGCGCGTTTGTTTGTCTACTTTTGGAGACTCAAAATTTTCACCACACTAAATACATTGCATAAACCTCAATAAACTTCACACTTTTACACTTTTACACTTTTACACATACATTTCACACTTTTCACAAACTTCAAATAAATTTCAATATTTAAAAAATTCCCAAAATTTTGAGAATATTCCTCAAAATTTCGGAAAAAAACCCCCCTCTGATTGCTGTCACCTTTGAGCACCCAAATACCATGTAACCACCACCGGCAAAACCGATTTTGTATCCAGCCAGTGCCGTTGCTAATTGAAAATTGTCCTCACCGTGATAAACGGTGCTGGTGTCAGTGCCGGTTTTAATCACCCCTAGTTTCAGGACGTGGGATAGGAAAAGTAAACGAAGCTGTTCTCAGTGCAGCGAGCATTTTGGGAATTAGAATGAGACAAAATCACACCACGTACAAGTAAAGCAAAGGTCGGAGTCGTAAAAGCGTTATTTTGGCTACTTGAAAACACTGTGGTCCGTTTGACTCACTTTTGTCTTCCACGAGATCTGTAAGATTATTTGGGAACCTGACAAGATGCCACTCGTACCGTCGAACCCGTTAATACGTCTGGTTTCCAATATAAAAAACAGTCCTCCAAACACTATTTTTTACCCATAAGAAATTATTACCAGCCTCACTCCAAACCCTGCACTATAACATCAATCGTACGAGACCCCTCCACCTCTTCCCTATTATGTTACAGATTTAACAGTGAGATCGATAGTTTCGACTAAAATTATTCCTTTCGATGCTTTTGACAAAGATTAAAAATTACTGTTTTTTATTTTCTAACTTCGTTTTACATTTATGTGCAAGTGATGTCTCTTTGTCCTTCGAATAGAGAGATCAGAGATCTAATAGTGCCGTCCATCGCCTACCATATTCTCTTCATGCATTCATTGGTGCGGGAAAAGAACAGAGAGAACTGAGCACCAATTCAATGACTTGTGGTGGTATACAAAATATTTACTAAAATGCAGAGTATCATTAATCGAAAAAATAAAAACAAAAACAAAAAAAGCAAAGAGATTTGAACCGAAATGGCTCAAGCTTTGGAAATACATGAAGAACCAAACGCGTCCCATGGTGAATCAACAAAGGTCGACTCGAAGCTCTAAAGATGCCCCCAATTGCAAGGCCCATTTATTCCTTTATTTTCTCTTAGCCCTGGCCCATACATCAGGCGTTCGACCCATAGGAAAATCAACAGCTTGTTAAATTTCAGGCATTCGTGAACCTTGCGACTACCAGCTCACTAAACATGACATCCCTACTATTGGTAGTATATAACTACATTCCAATATCAAATCAATTGGTTAGAGGACTCTTGAATAATGTCTAGAAACAATAATAATACACCATCTGCATCACCATTGACAAACTCCCTGACTCCCTCACATTTTGTCTTCCAGAACATTAGAAACACTTGAACCGGATCTCCACAACTGCAAATCCACACACGATCTCCATGCGAAAAGGACTACTAATATTTTAGTAGTCATAAGTGATGTCATGTAACCAAATAGTTTTGCCACTAACAATTCTCAATGCTCTTCTTCGCAACAATTTCCAACAGTGTTTACATAAATTCATTAAGCTAAGCTCACCTACCAAAGAGAGATTATGAAAACCTCACAGCAACAGCAAGCAGGCCCTGAATCATCCAATTCAAAGGCTATTCTTCAACATCTCTCTCAACAAAAATTCTATTCCACCATAAGTAAATCTATCTATTAGGATATGTATATATTTCAAGGCGAATCGCTTACCCAATCAGGAAATAGGAATAATATCTCAAAAGAATCAACTGGTACTCTTTTTGTCTTCGGTTCAGAAATCCATGCGATACACCACACCCTAACAATGCAGTGTATAAATTCCCATATTATGAGTCAGACAAGGACAAAATAATATTTAGGAAGCATTAACTGCTGTATGCAACATTTTAGATAGAAACTGACCCACCCAGTCATCCACACAGACAACACCCGCCCCGGGGAAAAAAATCCAGATGCGAAAAAAGTAAAAGCGTACATCACCTTGGCATTTGTGACAGTTGAGTTGACAACCACTGATGCAGCCAAGACATTGTCTGAGAATAGTGCATAATGATACAGATTGGGATCTTCCAGATTCTCACTTTTGGGGAACTTCCGCTTCTCTAGAGGAAGGAGGTAGTATTCTATCGTTAAGCGCATAGATAAACAGTGGATTGCATTTGGGATGGTCTTTGCAGCTAACTGACTCAGGAATGTGCTCTGCTTTTTCAAGCTCCTAACTTGTTCATCAGCTGACTGAAGCATTGCTCTGAGCTTTCCAGTCACCAACTTGCAGTCATACAATTCTTCTTTCACTTTTGACAAGACTTGGCCCATAGATTTGATTCTCTCAGGTGCGCTAGAAACAAATGGACCATGGGATGTGGTAAAGTGCCAAAATTACCAATATTTATACAATGAATAAATGCAGATAATGAAGCATTCTCAGAGGCATTACGTGCCCAATATCCTGTACCTGTGATGTAAATCAGCATCAGTACTGGCCTCTCCTAGGGCCCGTTGGCTCTCTTTAAGCCGAGCCTCTAGTAGCTGGTACAAGTTGACCTTATTCTTCATCCTTGCAATACTTAAATATACCCTTGCCATTATCATTTGATCCCGCATTAAGCGTACCGTTGAATCAGAGTTATCGTTTTCATTTTCTTTCCTCCATATGCTGTACTTTCCAAGAACTGCAGAGTCAACTGATTTGGAGCGCTCAATGGCTGCATTTTCAAGTTTTATAACTGCTTCATCATCTTGTTTTTCTAATTCAGATGCACGCTTTTGACGTCTTTTCTCTCGCAAGTTCTGCAGAAGAACTTAAACAAGTATATATCAAACTCAAAAAGAAATGCCATTAACACAATGGTAAAATCAATGAACAGTAAACATTATATATATAATTGCTTCCTTATTCTATATGTTCGATGTAATAAATTATTCCAGGTCGAAAGAAATTAATAATGAGGGAATAATATGGTGAGTAAAGCATGCAAGTATCCAAGGATGATGATTTTACCCTCCGGGCTACATCTGCAGGTTTACCAACAAATTGAGCATGATCAACTGCAGTGGACAATAACAACAAACAGTAAATATAAAATATCAGCCACATACAGATGCCACAATGGAAGAAAATAAAAAGCAACTAAAAGCTTATCAGCACTTAGGCCGAAAAAGTGAAGATTATCAGCCATACACAGATGCTGCAACGAATGAGATATTACCTGGGGAGTTCTCCTTTTTGCTCTTAGGTGCTTCTTTTCTAACAACTGCAGCAGCTTGGTTCTGCTTTTGTACACATAAGAAAAACAAAAAAATCTCTAAATAAGCAGCTATCAATTAACAAGGTTTCTGCACTACAAAGAATTGACAAGGGATGACAGTGAGAGGCCTAACAGTCATTCTAACCTCAGAAGGATCAACAACTGGAGTCTCTGCCCCAATGATTTTCCATGAAGCAGACAAGTTGTTTTTCTTGAAAACATCAAGACTCAAAGGCCCCATATCGCTTGTGCTGGCTGTGACAACATCAATGACCTAAAAGCAGAAATGATTATAGTATCAGCAAGTAAAGAAAACTCTGACACTAGAAAGCTATCACTCCTTGTATTACGAGATATATGGTTAACTCAATTAAATGTTCCTTAAGTTGCACTTAACCTCTTTTGTGAAAAGAGATTTGACATGTTGCAATGCCAGCCTTTCTCTCCAATCCATATTCTGCACCACCAATGCAAAACTTCTCTCTTAATATGGGAAAGAAAAAGAAGCAGATAGATGTAGGAATCACATAATTGGCAGTTGAAACGAAAAATATTCGAAGAGGCTACCTGTCTTCTAGGACCAGTGGGAAGATCATCTCGATCTGCAGTGAATAACAAAAAAAAATAATTTTCACTAGAATAATAATAAATAGAAGCACAAACACGCATTTCCAGAATATACTGAGTTTTGG
Source organism: Morella rubra (assembly GCA_003952965.2). Lineage (NCBI taxonomy): Eukaryota > Viridiplantae > Streptophyta > Magnoliopsida > Fagales > Myricaceae > Morella > Morella rubra. The sequence continues at coordinate 9,386,773 of CM025851.1, read as the reverse complement.
TTGAATTTGTGTTCTGTTTCTGTGGATACTCATCTTACAGTTAAGCACATAATTTCTGTGGATACTAAGTATATGCTCATGATTTCCGCTAAGCAAATGCACAGGTGGAAACAGAAAATCCATTGCAACTGATCTGGAAGACTGGTTGGAGGTTTGCTAAGGCAGTAGAATACTATAGTTTTGTAACTTTTTGCTAGTGGAAGTACTGATCTGCATACAAGAATTACTGGCATTGAACTTAATGTGCGACCCATATGAACTATGCAATATAACAATATTACCATAAGGTTTTCAACTCTAGTACTTCCAATTGAAATGACCGCCTAAATCAACTAAATGCCAGTGTTGCGCTGAGTAACATCAAAATTTCAGAAATACCCACCGCTGGATTTCCATCAATTAGCATTCACAGTCATTGATATTCACAAATAAACAATTCCCGTCCAAAACTTCAAGCATGGTTTGAAGCAGCACTACTTCGGTAACATGTAGGGCTCGTTCATACTCAAATTGCAAAAGCATTGTGTCGAAACAATATGGAAGTAATTTTGCTCGCTGTTCAATTCTTACTTTGGGAAGCAGTTATCTCGATTCTTGAAAGTACTAAATAAAGTGTTCAACGAAGGAAAAAGAAAAAAGCACTTCCAGAACTCAAACACAATTAAAAACTAAATCATAAGCGAGCAATTCGAACGCAACAGTGTATAATCAAGTGAGATCTAGAAATTAAGCTACCGCATCAGTGATTGAGCATTGAAAAAACATAAAAATGGTATTAGAGCTACCAGTGGTGTGGAGTCCTCGGCCGACGAAGAAAACCAACGGCACAAGCACTGCGACGAAAATGAGAATTGCCAGGGGAAATCGAGATCCACCGCCTTTGTTCCTTTGGATGCCCGAACCGGATACTCCCCGCTTCATCGCCATTTGCCAATCGAAACCTAAAATCGATGGCAGAAGTAACCGATAGAGAGAAATTATATGTAACCACTAGCGAGCGAGAGTGTGGAGTGTATCACGAGCGGAATTGAGAGAAAATATAGTTGAATTGGTTTTTGGTGCTTATTGCTGGTCGAATTCTATAAGATGCGAGAGAGCTTAAGGAAGAAGGAAAATGCAGTGAGTAGAGCGAGATTCAGATGCTGCTTGTTAAAGAAAACCACGGAACGACAATGTAAGAGAGAGATTTTGTTTAAAAGGCCGATAGAGAGAGAGAGAGAGAGAGAGGAACAGCGATCTTTTTCTCTCTCCCTTTCGGGGTTTTGATTTTCCGTCCAATCTGATTTTCTAGCTCTCTCTTACTCTGTCTTGCTCGCATTCTCTGGGCACTAATTTTATTATTGTAGATACGTCGGCACGAAGAGATGTTCTACGACGTCGTTGTCACAGAGGTAGATAAGAGCATCTGCATCACCCTTAGCTGTATCTGGAAATTTTTATTTGATTAAAGCCATGTATCCCGCTAGTTCACTACGACGTCGTTGTAACAAATAAATTCTTTACCCTTTCTTCTTTTCATTTCTAACAAATAAATTCTGCCGACTTTTGTAACAAACTTGCTTTTTCGTAATTTCGCTAGTTCACTACGACGTCGTTGTCACATACTATTCAAAGATTGTGTGTATATTAATGCACGACAAATAATCAATCATTCAATTTCTTCGAGTTCACTGCACCGTCCCGAAGATTCAGCCGGCATGCATGCTTAAAATTTCAATTTGCCATCACGTATAGCCACGCTGATAAAAGTCTATGGCGGGGTCCATTTGAAAACCTTGTTATAGCGAATAATAAACTACTACATTTTAAAAGACGATGGAGAGCCCCAATTTGAAGGCGGAGCGTTATTATTATTATTTTTAATTTCCTTACTTCTTTTCTTTGAGGTAGCACGATCTTTTTCGTTCCATTATCCATTTGTATTAATTTAGGTATGAAGTATGTATAATAAAATACTTTACATCCTCAGTTAAGGTTTTTAGTTAATTTAAACGAAAAATATTTTTTTTAATATGCAAAATAATAATTTTATCCTCGTAATTTTTTTTGAGAATGACCATTTTACCAAAATAGAATAGTAATTTTTGAAGCCAAAAAATAAATTTTCATCCAAAAAAATTTTAACATGTCTGACATTAAGAGTTAATCAGTTCAATATAAAAAAAATAAAAATAAATTAAAGTGTAAAATGTCAAAAACCCCGTAGTTAAAAAGTGCAAAATGTATTTAACCTAAATTTCTGCTCGTAATCTAGCAATCAAACACAACGTATTCTCAGCCTAAAGTATGTATTCTCGCAATTCAAGAAGTTCTATTTTGAGACGCAATATCTAAAGAGAGATAACTAAGGTCCCCACATCATGGTAACAACTAGAAGGTAACTGCGTATGTACGATACAAGGAGGCATCAACTCCGGTCAAAATGCACCTAAACAGTGGTAGAAGACCTCCCAAGACAACCTGAACAATATATCAGACGACGAGAGATTCTCTACAGAATAGCCACGTCCAAGTAATCTCCAATCTACATTTGTGAAACGTCAGTTAGTGACAAACTGGAAAGAATAATCAGATTGCATGGAACCAAAAGAGTATATTGTTGTACCTGAAAGTGAAGTTCAGCCAATGTCTTGCCATCATCTAGTCTTCCACTTCCATAAGAAAAGGCCATTCCCACCTGCACAAATCAAATGATTTATCCCACTTTCACAATCTCATCATTCTTCATTAGTATGATTTATGCATCAACCAGCATACTTGCAATAAAAGATATATAATGTCACCACGCAACGATTGAACAGAGTCAAGCTCTGAAAAACATATTCTCGACATTTCTACCCCCACACCAACCGTAGGTCCATAACTTTAATTAGACAACAATGCAAATCCTTAAGCTTTTTTCCGCTGAAAATAATGTTAAACATAGCAAAATACTGATACTGACAGCTAACATTGAGAGAGGGGATATCCCAAATGAGAAATTGTCTAGGACAACATTGCAGAGAACAGCAGAACTTGCTGTTTTAGCAGTTGGTGTGTCTACTTGTGGGCTACTTTATTCCAAACGGCCACCTTCTGCATGGCTGAATTTTGTCTAAAGCTTGCTTCTTCTTTCCTGTGGACCTACTACATTCTACAGAGGGGAATCTCTGCTGTAAGAAAGGATCACTGCTTAGGTAGCACACCAAAAGATTGACGGAAAGGATTCTACACTAGTAACACTACCCCATCCTCTTCCCAGTCACATTCACAATATTTGGTTAACTGGAAAGAACAGACATGCCCGTGGAATTATAAAAGGGAGAGAAAAGCACGATATAAATCAAGGGTAGCAAAAAAGGAGAAAGCAACGAGTTTGAGCAATGTATATCATAACTCATGAGCATCACAATAGTATCCCAATCATTATTGTGCATCTGCTCACGAGTGCATGCAAATACTAGAAGACTTCCAAGACTCACTCTATATAAATTGCTGCAACAACAAAACTGACAGAGACAGCTGTGTTATACGCACACAAAGTCACAGAGAGAGAGAGAGAGAGAGAGAAACCTCTTGCACTTTAAAACGACCAAATTTATCAGGATATACAAAAGCAAAGGATAGTCTTGCATTTTTTCTCCTTGCAGCTGGAGCCACCTCTTTGACCTGTAAAAGAAACACAATAAACTTGGAAACTGAAACAGAGTAACAATGGAAAACCAATGATTTCTGCAAAGAAAAAGAAGTGAGGAATTTGATAGCTATAACATCAAACCAATTTCAAGAGAAGAACTCGTCTTACCATCCAAATGCACAATGTTAATCAAGCAATTGCGCAATTAGCATAAAATATTTTACCCCCAGTTGTACTTGTTGCCATGGTGCATATTCATTCAGCAGCGTGTTTCTAGTTTTGAATTGTTACTTTCACCTCATTTATTTTATGGATAAGTAGCAAGTCCCCAAATGTTTTAGGAATCAGTACACAATGTTGTCCAGCAGAAACCTGTTTCAACAATTTAACCATCCAATTCTTTTCCACCATAAACAGACACCACAATGTACTTGTCATTCCCTTCTATGGTTCATAGCTCATGAAAAGTTTATGATACTTGTATGCCCACTGCTCATTGATCGCCGAAGAGTTGTCGCTTTTCCAGTACAATACCCCATGTTACCCAGTTACAACCATCCACGGTCATCTAGTTCAAGCACAGACCTAGAGATGTCTATTGGGTGTACGTGCAGGCACTGAACCAGCGCCTAGGTCCACCAACTCCAACTGATCACCCAAGCAAAGTAACAGATTCTAAGCATGAAACCTATTTGGTCATTGAGAAAACTTTTTGCGTGTTTTGTATTGGCAATTGCACTCTTTTAAACCATTATTATTAGCCTCTGTCCATTTTGCTGAATTCTCCCACCTGCCACATCAACACACTGACTCCACCCCACACTCTGTCCCCCCTTCTTTTCCCCTATCATACAAATGTTGGAAGGATAGCAACATTTCCGAGAAAATTAATTTCTGACTCATTCATTCATTTTATTCTTCAACACTCACTTCCAAAAGTACTAGTGAATATGATAGGACTCAGAACCAACTTCACTGCAAACTACAATACACTACTGGCCAACATTTGATTTCCACTAGTAGGCAACTTATTCCGAAGAAAAGGAGTGGTATCGACATGGTCAGAATTCGTAACTACTCTACCTTCGCACGCATAGACTATAAATGACACTCATATACAATAGCATTGAAAACAATGCGCGTGCACAGATAAACACACCAGAGGCACATAGGAGATAGACGGCATACCAGATCAGTCAACTCTCGAAGAGTAGCATCCTTCCAGGTATAAATCTGCACCTCATCCTTGGGCTCCTTGCCTCTCACCGCAAAGTCTTCATCACTATGGTGGCCTCCAATCTACGGAAAATCAAATACGTTAGTAGTACCATTTGCACATAGAACATCAAGTTTCAATGTCCAAGACAACCGATACTAGCTTTCCACTAAGCACGAAAGGTCTTTTTTGAGCAATTATTGCAATAACATGAAATTCACAAGACAGTTGTCAACTTTTGGGCCGTGGTGGAATGATGAATCACAGGTCTTATACTTCGTAACTTCGAAATTCATAAACCTTCAGAGACTCAGTAGAGCTCGGGCTTCTTCTTTTTTTTTTTCTTTTTCAAACGATGGTGCAGTCTTTCCTCTTCTACTTTCAAACAATATTCATACAGATGTAGTATAGCGCTCTGAATCACCTTGGTGAAAACTCGAAGCAACAATGGGCAAGTCTGCAGGCAATTCAAGAACGAAATCAGATAACAAACCGAGACAAGGATATTATTCTGCAAGACAAAGTAGAAGAGACACAAAAGCTAACAAGCCCAGACGTTGCTCCAGTACAGAATCACAAACCCTAGAGAACCCAAGAAAGAGAACGAAGGAGAGCGCACCTTTTCGCGATCGACGGGCTCGAAACGAGGGCGAGGATGAGCAGCGGGGCCTCTTAGAGGTGGGCCCATTGGTCTCCCTCCTTGTCTCCTTTGTGTTTCGGCTACTCCGGCCATCTTCCTTCTCGCAAATGACTTCCGTTTCCGTTTTCCGTTTCTCTGTTCTCAACTTCTCCGGCTTTTAGAAAGGTGGCATATTTAGCGGGGCATGGGCAGGGGACTGAGTGTTCTGAACCCACCCAAGTATGGAGCACACAACCCATTGTTTGGTTTCGAGCACCCAAAAATGGCCCACTAGCCCATCCAATTTTGCTCTGCTAAGGACAAAGTTCAACCCAAAAGGATGATTTGTGGAAGTCGTGGAAACTGATGGACGGTCTCCTCAGTAACTCAGTTGTCTGCCAAATTGTAGAATTTGCATTTGATCACTCCGGGCCAAAACACTATACTAGCATGGGCCGAGGCCTAAGCCCCCCACCTGGTCTCACACGTTAGCTCAATATGGTGAGGTTTGGTCAAGCAGCTCCACAGTAAAGTAGCTGAAACTTTGGTAGTGTCGTCGTGCCGCCTTTCAAACTAACTCCAAACCAATGCCGCTACCAATCGGTCAAGGGTCTCATTATAATTTTCTATTCAAATCATACGATATAATTAGAGAAATAAAAATTATAGTTGACTCTTATTATAAAATTTATATTATTCAAAATTTTATATAAAAAATAATTTATTATGTCTATTTTTTTAAATCGCACTATATATAATTAAGATAAAAAAAATTGTAAAAGATAGTTCCGTTATCTCCTATTTTTTCCTTTGGACAAAACTAACAGATGGAGGACCAAATCAACTTAGGCTGACGGCAATTATAATACCAGACTTCACTAATTTACTTGATCAGTGAGACAATGACCATCGAGGCCCAACCTTTTTGTCAATCTTGACACCTTTCCCAACCGAAGGTTAATCTTCCTTTTTAGCTTGGGAAACAAGTCTATTTAGCATTTACGTAACTTGTATCCGGTCTACATGTAAAGCTCCATATATACGTACGTAGAATGCTTCGGAAAAGAACACAATCCGCCAACCCGCACATGAGCTGCTGTGCCATAAAAGCGTCTTCTATAAAGTGAGACAGAGCCACATTACACTTTACACTTTACAGTGCCGGCCTTATACCCACCCCCCCGATAAATACGAGCACCGGAGTGTAATTCAGGAGAACTCAAGAGTCAGATGAAGGTGATTTTCTTAAAGAACAAATTTTTTTTTAATTCCGCGATAGTCCCATTTGACTGGGTATTCTTTGTTCCTCTCTTCACCACAAGGAACAATAAAGCTGCGTGCTTAGTGTTAGGGTTCGAAAGCTCAGCTGATGTCTGTGAAAGGCCATGCAAAAAATGGAAACTCGCATTAAAGAAACTTGACACTGTTATCAAAGCTTTCCTTAAAAGGGCATGCCCTAGCTATCCCCACCACCCCCTTCTTGAACTAGACTCGGGCCTCCTGACCTGACCCTGTCACTGTTCAGGGTTTACTTTTAGATTGTAAACATCACGTACTGTAAAGTGCAAACCTATGCCTATTGGGGGCCCAAAAAAAAGGGTGACCTAAATCTGTGCGTGATCTCGGAATAAAGCTTCGAAGCGCACTAAAACTCGGAGAAAATATAGGCACCGCAAGGACGAATATCATGTAGTAGCAGCGCCTCAAAGACACAAATCATACATAGACGGGGCCCAGTTTTTTTTTGTTTTTTTTTTCAGCAAACGCTTTACATTCGTGAACAGCACGGTCCAATTGACAGCCGAGTAGTGGTTCAGAAAGCTGAAAGTACAATCGAGCTGACAGAGGGTAATTTCAGCGTGACCAGAAATACTATGCCATGTGATAAGCACATGCCTTCCGATTTAAGGGCCAAAAAGATCGGTTGGGATTTTCAATTTGTTCCTTATATTTAAGAAAATTTAAAAATTATTGTCTTAATATTTTATGAGATTTTCAAAAAATATAACTAAATTCTATAATAAAATTATAAAAATTAAAGTGAACAAAATTCGTAAATTATATAAAAAATATTAAACCATAAAAAGCTATGTTTATTTTTCATTTAATTTTTAAACATGTCTCATGCTACTTACCTGTATATAGACACGTATTGTGTCGTGTCATCAATTTATCAATTCCACTAAAAATTTAGAAGAAAATATGACTGAGTGAGTGATTTCATAACTTAAACCAAAGCAGTAATTTGTCACTTTTATAAATTTAGGCAATTTTTTTAAACCTCGTGAAAACTCAGATCATAATAAGTTTTAAATTTTTCTAATATTTATTAGTATATGAGATATTTTTCCTTAGAAGATAGAATTTTAAGAATCAGAATATTAAACATGCACTTGTACAAAGGGAAACATAGGGCGAAAGTGAACTTGTCACCAACATTTCATATAATGATTACTATTCTATGAAAGGGACGAATCAAGATTTTATCTAATTTATTATTTGGTCCAGTTAAAAAAAAAGACATATTATATAAACTTTACAACATTTAATATTATTCTTATTAGTTATCAAATAGTGTGAATCTAAGACATTTAATATTTTTCTGTTTATCTCTCTATCTGACTTAGACCATGGCAACAAATTAAGAAAAATCTCAATAACCACGTAAGGTCAGAATTGGGAATCACAACCCAAAAATCTAAAAAGTTTTAACGACTCATTCCCTTTCCATTCCTTGTGCGATTTGCTTAATGCTCATGCATTGTCTCGCCAAAATTCGCGATGGAATTTGCGTGGCATGGATCAGTTTTCTAGTTTTCGTAAGCCGTATGTTGTTTGAAATGGGATTTCTTATCACTTACCAAAAAAACAAAAAAAAATTGGGATTTCTTACTCGTCGACTTTCGTACCTTTCATGCATGCTTCCAAATTCATATATATATAGCTGGTGCCGATTGGCTATAAGTACTAACTGTACATATTCAATTGCACCATCTGAACGAAAGGGACTGCTAACTCCTACCATAAATATCGAATCAGAGTCGCAGCTAGCTTGGCCTTTGTAATTCCTAATCAGCCATTGAAACCATTCATGTGGGTGGCTGGTACCTCCTATACAAAGGCCGTTGGGAGCCATCAATACCATCTTCCAAACCAAGAATAGACAATGATGCGGACAGTTTGTGCAATTAAGCAAACAGCAATTACTTGGAAGCTAAGATTAATATTAATGGCTCTCCTTTTTTTTCTTTTTTTTTTTTTCTACGCAATATTAATGGCTCTCACTTATGAACTTTTTCTCTGTTCATAAACATAAAATAATGGTGAGGAATATCGGAAGAGGCCGTACGTGTTCAAAGGATCATTATCGGGCTTATGGTTTTCTTTTTGTTAAGTGGGGGATCGAATTTGACCTATATATATGTCTTCGATTAGGTGGGATCGTGAGAATAGAGTGTCGAGGTCAGGGCCGGGGTATGGGCAAAAGATGAGGAAATGGATCGAATAACTCCAGACGCCCTATAATCTATAGACTTCTATATGCGATCGTGGGATTCCAGCTTGATGGAACAGATCAAGTTGACTAAGGAATTGGGGAAAGGTACGTGAGTGGTAAAATTCGAATTCGACATTTCAACAAATGCATGCGTCGGAAGCCTGGGGCATGTTCGTTTTCATCATTTTTGTAGGATTTGAATCCTAATTTTATTTTTACAATCCAAACATCATAACATACACGCATTTTTATACAACACTTTATTACTTTTTCTACACACACCAATCCCTTTCAACAACTTCTACACGTATTTTTATACAACTTTAACACCACCTAAATATTCACAAAACCATCAGAATCCTAAAAAAACATGAAAACGAACATGCCCCTGGACTTTGTCATCAATATTATCAGAGCATGCATCTGAGCCTCAACAGAAGCCAATCAAGGGCGCACCTACCATTAATAGTGATGTGCAAGCTGTGTCCAAGACTAAGAGTTTATTCTCAACAAAAGTTAGAATCACAGTAGCTTCATTGTGTTTTGGTGATTTTCGCACTATGTAGAATTCTTAAGTTTAAGTGGTGATGGGTTTTTAGCCTAATTTCATGATGGTCCATTCTCTGAAAACTTTTTTTGCTTAGAACAAAAAAATAGCGCCCGCTGATGTGTAGGCAAGTGAAACTCCTCTATATACTTCTAAACATATATTAATTAACAGATCTCATAGAGTCATAATATGCCAACGCCAATGAAAGAGTATTAGCTGCTCAAACTATTATTTATAATAATATTTACACAAATGATAAATTAGGAACTAAAAAGTAAAGATTTACCTTTATGTAATTTTTTAACATTACGAATTAGATTGATATTTCCTCGAAATAAATTTAGAGAGTACATCAAATTAGGCTTTATTAATTCACTAGTCCTTAGAGTATAATTGGATCCCAAATTGGTCTAAAGATTTATTTCGTCCTATAATAGTTGTTAGAGAATTATTCGTGTTCTAAAGTGGTCACTTTGTCAACTCAATTATCGGCCTTTTAGCTGACCGAATAAATCTTAAGTGACTAATAAGAACACATCACTATCAATTACAAGTAACCAAGTGTTCCTAAATCACTCAAAGGTGCGTTGTCTTTACAAAAGATCTTTCTAACATGATGTTTTAGGTCCAAGTGGGATATATTGTTTTATGTAGATTTTTGATTAACAGCCAACATTCCAACTTGGTAGTTAGAGTGGCTTGAGAATGCGTGGTTGCTTGCGATTGAGGGTGATGCTCCCGTTAGCCACGTAATATTTATTTCGTTAACAATGTTAATCGAGTTGAAGGAATAATCAATTCACGACATGAAAAATATCCATGAATTAGTATAAGACAAAATAAGTTATAGAGATCATTTTGAGACCCGACCATACCCAAAAATTAGTAGACTAATTAACCCTAAAATTTATTAGGAATTTTATGCTTAAAGTAATGCTTCAGTACTAATTGGTACATATAACTTGAAAAGACAACTAAAGTCTCTCTGAAGACTCGAGTAATGTTCCGCGCAATTGCAAGATCAGCCCTTGATCACTCCAACTCACGGACACCGCGGGTTAGTTAGTTATGGCAACAGCCTGTTCTTTCACCCTAGCTAATCTTTAGAGAGCAGAAACAATAAAAGAAAAATTTTCCGAAGTCTTCTAGGAGAGACTTTAATTTTTCCCTAGTTTTTATATGTCTAGCGCATAATTATGATCTAATTGCTAATCCATTTGTCAACTGAAAATCTATAGGAGATATATATATATATAAATATAAAAGGTGTAATTGCACCCGAGTCCCTGTTGTGTCGAAAAGACAAAAAAATTCATAAGATACATTTGGATCCCTATAGTGTAGTCACGTTTTCGTTAAAATTTAGTCCCTTCGTCTATCTTTCTTTTTTGATAATGATAGTGTAAATGGAGATGGACTAAGGAACCAAATTTGAATGAAAACGCAACCGAGGATGGATAGAGCTGTCAGAGAGATCAAATTTTAACGAAAACGTGATCACGAAGGCCCATATCTATCTTTTCTTATCCCAATGACTTTTTTTTTTTTTTTTTTTGTAACTTTCCAATACAAATATCAAAGATTGCGCATATGTGCAATTAT